>JARPRG010000126.1:356177-375973 GCA_031001745.1 Hartigia nigra | reverse complement strand
AAAGGCTCCCTAATGGATATACAAGAAACAGTACTGCCAACCTGATTCTTTGAGATTTTACCTCGCTTTTGCAGCCATTCTACTCAATTCTACTCTAATATTTCAAACGCTTTCCCTTATAGCTGCTTATAGCTAAAACACTCTATAATGGCGAGCCTCGCGAGAACAATTTGTATTTCAAAAACTTTTACTAATGTAACAAAACTATTAGGGAACATGACTTTACAGTCAAATGTTACTTCGAGTTCGGTTGTAATATGTAAACCGAGGTACGTTATTACACGTTGAAGATAATTTTTACTCTTGGAATAAATCTATGAGATATTCAAATTTATGGTTATCTATTAGACATTATTTATTGATAATTACTATAAAGGAAATTTTCGTTTATTTAACAACAGCTATAAGCTGAGAATTTAATGAATAATTGTTATTGTGTCCTGCTATACCTTGCATAGTTTCCTTTACTATGCTGTTGCAGTTTTCATAGTTTTTATCATAGACTAACTTATAGATTTAATTTCGAAAAATGCGATTGATATATGGGATGTTCCGTGATTATAGGATAGATTGTAGTCAGCGTGCTTTCTTTCATGTTACGTCAAAGCAAAATGACTTAATGGAATTCTTTGACCATAAAGATAATTGGTTTGAAAGAGATGTAAAAGCAGGACGTCCCTGGTTCAAGAGCGAACTGAGATTAAAGAGTAACGAGGACTTACATAAATTATGGTTTGTATATGTTTCATTCGAAATAATCGATTTATTTAATAATTTATTTATATTGAGTTTCCTATGTCAATACTTTGTTTTACACAGGTTTGTTTTACTAAAAGAGCGCAATATGCTTTTAACGATGGAACATGCATATAACGCAAGATTTGAGCCTATGCCTAGTCCAGAACGTAGAGATAAAGTTGAAAGAAGTATGGAAAACTTAGAAACCGTAGTTCGTGAAAGAAACCAGGCTTATCATCTCCTTGAAACTGGTGAAACTGGAGAACGACCAGCAAAATATGTATACAATGCTCTTGGTATGTTTTAGTCGATACAATAGAAAACTTTACTACTATTATGTTTTTGTGTCTTGTCTATAGGGCTTGTGTACCAAAATCACCAGTATTTAATTATTAATAATTGTTCTTGTGTGCAACAGGTATGAGATTTTTCTATCGTATGATGCAACACAGAATTCCAAAATTCATGAATAAGAAGTGGCTAAAAACACATCATATTGGATATGGTGGCTATGCTGTTCGTAAATTCTTGAGAAAGTACAATGAAAAACAGCACAATAAAGAACGTACAAAACAAAGGTCTGTATATTCCTATGTAACTCGATAAGATATTAATTCTCTATAAATAAATTAGTCCCATATAACTACATCATTTTTCAATAATTATCTTATTAAAGGGGTCGCGAGCTACACGTGTTACGTCTCATGAAAAATTTTCCCAACATGGACCTGGAGGCTGTGAAAAAATATTGGCCAGATGTCGACATAGAACAATTGAAAAGCAAGGAAGACATCCGTGGGCATTTTGTTCCACAATAACTGTATTAAACGAAGCATTGAATAAAATACTGTAAATATAGTAATTCATAAAGAAACAATATTTCCATTTATCTCTTCAGTTTACCCATTCACAAAGTGTGCTTGGAGAGGTAACAAGATGGGTAATTATAAATAAATTAAAAATCAAACATACAGTAAACTCATCACTTGACTAGTTCGCATACTTTATTGGATTTTGTTCTCTATAATAAAAGTAATGTAAAATAAAGTAACATAAGACTCGCTAAGAACTATTTATCAGTATAATAGGCAACGAACGCACAAATATTACACAGATTTATTATCCTCGGCTTAATTTTAGCATAAAAAGGAAACAAATATATATATATATATATATATATATATATATATATATCTGTGTAATTATTATATTGCACAAGGAGAAAAACTTAGTATACAAAATTGTAATGTATTACATCGTCCTACGTGTTCGTCACAATAATGCTTATATAAATTATATAGAGCTAACTATTCTAGGTTATTATAAATTAACAATTCTCGATACAGTATAGAGTAATATTCTATTTACAATCTAATGCTCCTATCACAATTCATTCGTGATCGCGCATACACGATGCACTTTGCGCACATAATTATCGGTACTATTCACAAGCGGATTGTAAAGTGCATCGCGATGCATGAACTCGTGCATATCGCGTCCACCAAAAATGAATGAAACTATACATATATTTTATTTTTATATATAAATTGCCCGACATAGCCGCCGTAATAAATAGACACGTCATTGCTTTAACGCAATAGACGAAGTCGCGAAAACACAACATAGACAGCGGTGGTTTTTGTTTTTTACTTATGGTGATTTAACTATTGTGAGCCTGTGACTTTTATTTTCTGTGCTTTCAGGTAAATGCAATTGAGTCGGAGGAGACTGGCGCGTGAGAGAAAGAGGGAGAGACCAATTCCTTATCACTAGCGAAACATGGATGTATTTCATTAGGAGTAAAAAACTTGTACAAGAATACGGCCCTTTGAAAATTTAAGTTTTCGTACGCGGAAGCGCAAAAAGTATATATAATTATCAGTTCTACTAAGTGTGTGGTTTTTGATTGAAAATTAAAAACAAAAGAAAAAGATAGTTCTGTAAATAATATCTGATCTTTTTCATCTTACTTTGTCATAACGATAATACGAAAGCTTTTATCGTCTCGATCGTTTAAGATTCCTGAATTTTTAATTTCTTACAAGAAATGCAAAAGGTCATAGAGAGGTCCTTTTTTTTAAATTAAAATGCAAAGAAATTAAAAAATATACTAACTTCATAGATTATTTAGAAACCATATTTACTATGCAAGCTATTCGGAAGGGTTAAATCAAAATATTTCTTTAATTCATGGACATATCAAGCCCTCAGCTGAATGTATATACTGCGGGAATATCGTATTCGTGAATCGAACGCGTAAAATTTTGGTAAAACTTTTAAACTATAAATTACCGGATTAATTTATAATTAATCGAGGAGCGCAGCCTTTACCAATGAGATACTAGATTCGAGCGATGCTCACTTTGCTCGAGAATTTACTTTCTCTAACAGAGTATTCTCTATACCGTTCCTAATTATTCGTATCACCTTTTCTTTTCTTTTTCTTCTTAATAATATAATGAGGTTACCTCGAATAACAAGTGTTATCGAAACCTTTTAAACGATTTATCATAGTCGTTATTTGTTCCGTCGATACGGGAACGTATTTTCAGTAAATGCGAATATATGTTGTAAGTATAATCATTATGTAGTGACTAATGGAGGATGTCGATTGTAATATAATCACATCTCAATAATCTGAATCAATGGTATATTAGACCGAGGATCTATTGATTATGGGAAAAGCAAAAGAAGAAAGAAACGATGATTTTAGCGATTTGCAATAGCCAAAGATCACCAGTACTATGTATAAAGTACAATTGAAGATAAAAAGATTTTGAATATATTTTTGGATAAAAAAATGTAAGCCTTCCCATCATTTATTAGAGAAATATGATAATATGTCCAAATTTATTCTACTGAATCTGACCTATGACCCGTTCTAGTGCCATCGACTTAGATAATTAAATAATAAAGATTGGCTCACACGTTAAAATACAAGCGGGTATCAGGTAAGAAGTCATGGTACCTTTTTCTTTTGGAAATTCAAAATATTTGTGGATCTTCTTACGAGGCATAAAGTACTTAGGATTATAGTAGTGCGGGTATAAGAGAGTGGGTACACAGAAGACTAGTATTTTCATTCTCATTTCTACCGTGTAGTATATAGCGCAAGCATCCTGACTATTCGGATGCAATAGGCAGTAAGTATTGCCAGGCGTACTCCAAGTCCTTGCTTGCGTTTGAACAGCGTCGATGAAGCTTATCCTCGGGTGGTAGTGTTGTCATAGGAAATTCACCCTGGATGGAAGAGATTTAAATAGGAGAGTTTCTTAGAATTTTTTGATTGTATATTACAATACATACCGGATGGACATCTGCCCATAGTGTTTCTAGTACTTCTCGAAACGTACAGAGTTCAGTGTAATTGGTAAAATAAATGACCCAGTCACCGCTGCTCTCGTGGACCTCTCGACAAGCGAATTCCTAGAGAAAACGTGAAATTTGATAAAGATGAAAATATTCAAGGGGATTAAAGTCATTGAGGTCAACGTTTTATTTTTACCAGGATACACCAAGCCTGTTGAGCTAACGGAACCCGGAATGCTGTGAGATCCTCGACACTGGCGCAACTAAGAATCTGGCCTCTCTGTGTACCTGAAAAAGCCTCTTTCATAGCCACCAGGTGTTTTGTTGTAGTTACTAAGCTGCACGGTAGAGGTTCCTTTTTCTCGGAGGAATCAAATAATCCTGACGCACTCTGAACAAAGCTTTGTAGCCATTCTGAGGCTACATACTCATCAGGAGCTGCGAACTGAAAGGACTTGTTCGGCTTGAGAAGTATCTCAAAGGTATGCGGTCTGTGGGAATTTGGAATTCTTCGACAACCCTGGCACAAACCACTTTTAAGTGGAATTGCACGTTTTGGAAGTCGTTGATTCGAATCAGTAAACATATAGACTACGCCACCCTTTAGAACAAAATATCCAGCCTCCCAGGGGTTAGTCGGTGCGTTGGGGTACAAAGCCTGATAAGTGTGTGCTCTGAACATAAGGTCACCCTCTTTTGTAGGTCCACATGGAGTACTGGGTGGCGAGACGTGTTCGTCCTCCATATAAACGAGGCTGTAGTGTTCAATTCTCTCTTCCTGATAGGAAAACAAAAAATTAAACAACTATGAATGGAAATTAAATGTATAATGACGATCATTAGCATAAATTATAGATTTACCGGATATACAGCAGTTTCAGTAAGAATTGCATGTCTCAGTGTGTGCATTTCTTCATATGACAATTCTTTGACTGCAGGTAAACGGGGTTTTGTTGGTGACCTTCTCATGGCCATTTCTAAATGAGCGATAAGTTCTGAGGTCGTCTGAGCACTACCCGTTGAGAATGGATACTGCATTTCATAATCCGCATTAGATATCAAAATTGTTTGTGCATTCGGTCCAATCTGCAAAATAAACATAAGTGTATACAATAATCAAATAATATCAGTACACAAGCAAGATATGGATTAATTGATTCTTACCATTATAACATCCAGTTCATTATATGGGATGACAAACTGATTACTGTACGTATGATCTATCTTGGAGGCTGTCAAGTACAAAGTTTTGTCCGTCAGTAGTGCCAGCATTGGTTTACTTTCTCCATTGGTCATGTAGGAGCTTCGCACTTTATAAACCTTGTAAAGTTCTTCTGTCTTGTCTCGATATATGTGGCGCTTAAATGTCTCCCGAAGCTTAAGGCTAACCTTTTCGCCACTGAACTCACGTTTCTCAGCTGCCACGTTATCCTGGATCTCTTTTTCAAGATTATCATTAAAATCTTTAAACGACTCAGGATCGACCTTGACGCCCTTAACATAAAGAAGATTCGTCTTGATTGTTGGTTTGTTACTCTTTTTATGCTCAAATTTTCGCTCTGTAATGGATTTGAGAAAACGACTCAGTAGAGAAGTTTTCGAGGGTGCCTGTCGCAAGGTTGGTACAGGCAACTTATTGCTTCCATTGAACAGAATCGACGTGACGACATTGCGCGTTTTCAATGGCGACGCCAAGTGTCTATTGCTTCCAGTGACATATTTTTTGTCATCTATATCAGAATTCGTAACACTTTCTATGTCAGACCAGTCACTAGAGCTTGCGTATTTCTTGGTATTTATATTTCCATAGTTTGAATTCCTGGAGGCATCAGTCTTCGAGATCAACGACGTCGAAGACACTCCATGAATGGATGGCGACATCGGTGGTGGTTCCTCTTCTATTATATTTCCACATTCCTTCTCTGCTATGTATGCTTCCTGAGCCTCATTCTCTTCGAGTTCTATTTCAATTTTCGGCCTCAAATATTTGGCCGGATCTTCCTGACCCTCGGGTACTCCACGTTCAGGTAGAGGTGACTTCTCATTACCATCGTTATCACCATTACTTCCAGCAGCACCAATAACAACTTGAGAACCAGTACCAACGGTACCAGAATCAGAACCAGAACCAGAACAAGAACCAGAACCAGAACCAGAACCAGAACCAGAACCAGAACCAGAACCAGAACCAGAACCAGAAACAGAACCAGAACCAGAACCAGTACCAGTAACAGCACCACCACCAGAACCAGCATTAGCATTGGTACCAGGAAAATAAGTACCGTTTGACGTTTTCTCTTGAGTCTGTACCTGGCCACATTGATTCACCGTCGACCGGAACTTTTTATCACTATCGAAATGGCCATCCGAGGGTCGAAGACGTGTTAAGACCGAGAACAGCGACGAGGAAGAGGAAGAGGAAGTGGATGAATAATAATCAGAATGAGCGTTGCGTACCTGTGCCTTTTTCTGAACGTAAGGAGCGTCTCCATGGGCGCACCAGCTATAACGTCCTTTCTGGACGTCCTTTTTCGCCACGCAATTAGGCGGCAAAAAACTCATTGAGAAGTCCGCATAATTCTCTTCCACATCGTCCAGCTTCATTGTTTTGAAGATGTCCTCGTGAAAGCTCACGCGTTTCTTACTCTCACCACGCTTCTTCTTGCGTTGCCTGCGCTGCACGACGCTTTCAGATCCTGAGCATGAGAGTATGCTACTATCTGTCATATTTATAGTATTGAGTATACTGTAAGGAGCTTCTGTGTTATCGCAGTCAGAAATGGTCATGCTCAGTTCCAGGAGATTTGTATCATTGTTAATTACGTAAGAATTGCGGGGATCGATATTCTTCTTGAAGCTATAACTCCCGTCACCATAGTAGCTATATCTCTTGTTGAAATCCTTAGGTGTATTGTCGAACTCATTATTTGCCCTCTTGTCGAGTTTCGACTCGTCAAGACTCTTGCTGTAAAAACTGTAATCCTTCAAGGTATCCAAGCTTGAGCAATGAAGTTCGTTATCATCAAGCTTACTGGTGACATTTTGATTAACTATGTCACTTTTGGTGACGACTCCATTTTGGTATTTGCCAAGCATCAGTTGTCCTGGGGATTGGATCGGCGTCTTGCCGTCCTCACTGGAGTCGCTGGAGGAGAACGATCTATCGTAGTGCTTATTGTCTCGAGAGCCTCCTTTACCAATACTGACGCCACTGTCGTTGGACGTCGTTTTTGCATATTTATTGTTACGATACTTTGGAATATCTTCAATCGAAGAGTCCTCCTGAAATCAGCAATGCGAGTGAATGATTAACATGATAAAAACAGATACATAGACAAATTAGAAAAAAAGTGGGTACGCTAGACTCTTAAGGGCAAAGGTGACATCCGAAAAATTGTAAAGATTATATTTCAGGAACAAAAATATACCTCCTTGTAGCTGCTAGCATCAGTCTCATTGGCGGGATCCATGTCACTATCCTCAAGGGCGACACCACTGTCACCAGGAGATGCTAGGCTTGAGGAGATGCTTGATGATCTAAGATGCAAAGAAAGTGCTGTCCCAGAAGGAGATCCGCTCATAGGTCTCTGGGGCATATAGTTGCAGATGTCGAGATACGTCACGTCCTAAATTAAAAACAAAATAAAACAGAAACTGAGAATAAGTCCTTGCAAAATATTTACTCTGCGGTAGTTTGTTATCCTTCCTGTGAACTTAATGAGAAACTTTCCACTAGGCTGTACCGGGACACTAGACCCCGTAACGACCCATGATACCCAATCCATGAAAAATAAGGTGTGCATAGTGATAACCTGTTGCCCTCATCTTCATATAAATATAACTATTTTCCATTAATGTTCCACTGTATATTCAATGTGATATGCCTATACATGTTGCTTTGATAATTGTAACTGGGGGATAATATATAGTTATTTATACATGTACATCCAGCACGGAGCACTAAGTGAGACATACAAGAAAGACCAGAGGGGGGTCATATAGATTCGGTGATCAAAGTTATACATTTAATTATCAGCGGCTGTTTATGCCTCTTTAAAATATTAATAACTCGCCAGCCTATCATTTTATAATTAATGAACAAGTAGATGTTAGTTTGTTCGTCACAGTCTTTGGTACTATAACTTACTGATACCAAAAGACTTGACGACTTTATTATGTTTGCGTTTAGTATTAATCTGCTTAGGAGACGATCAATAGGATTGTCAATACTTTTATGGATAAGTGCAGTACACTTGTAGACGCTATATCAACTTATTAGCAGCAGCTTACCAATTGTAAAGTGAACGATACATTTTCTAGACCAGCTAGAAGATTCACCAATTGATTGGTCTTGTCAGCATCCCTTACTAGTGCATGAGGAAAGTATTGTTTCTTCAAAGTTTTCGTATCCCGTAGTAAGCAGGCTAAATAGCTTTCGAAACTTCCCTCACTCAGAGTGTGATAAAGCCAGGCTCGTCCTGTTGTAATGAAAAAAAAAGTATTTGTACTGCATCGATTATGGTAGCTTTCATAGGGGGGCTGATTGCACTAAGAAAATAAGAAAAATAATAAGGATAAAAACCATTGCACAAAAGGGAATTGCATTAGTCATTGATGTATTGAAAACAGATAAGCAAATAATCGCGGACGTTTGCATTTTTATAAAGCTTTGAGAAAACTTGAAAAGCTCAAACATTCAAAACACAATTACATGAAATAGCATAGAAAGCTGATATGAAAAATAGTCGTGTTACAAGAAAAGGAAAGACTGGACGATACAGTAATGAGAAATGATAAAAGTTATGAAATTTGATTTGTATCTATAATAATAATGATACTAAAGGTGATAAATAAGTGAAAATACAATAAACTTGTTTATTGTATTTTATCACTTTTCGGCATTCCTAAAGAATAGCTGCGTACCTTTTCCAATAGAAGTTAATACACTCTGCAATGCATGTATAACCACAACGGTGTCCTGGTGACTAAGCTCACGTGCGGTGCCCCAGTATCCATGTCTTTCTACACGTAAGCCATGTCGTAGTGCTCGATCTAACCAGTAGACCAACCAAGAATCACCATCCAACACCACTGTACCATGTAGACTCTGGGCAAATACCTGACACAGGTACGTAATAACTGATTTTATGTATCTCCATTTGTTGAACAAAACTCTGCTCTTGTCACAGATTTTGAATAAATTCCTGACAGTGTTTAGAATGATAAGGATTCCATCGATTCATTGTGTGACAGTGTTTAGAATGATAAGGATTCCATCAATTCCAATGTTACTATATTATACTCAATGTGATAATCCATTTGCATTACAATTCATTCTCTAACAATATACAAGAAATTTGTGCAGTGCACATGCAAACGGGGTATATTCAATGTATTTAGAATATGAAATATAAAACCTGCATAGATCGCTCTTGAATTTAAATCCTTGATAAATACTACATTAGCTTGCTGATTCTCTGATTATATTATATTCATACATTCATAATTAAATTTGTAAAGACCAACAATTTTCATTAAGATTTGCATATCATTACATATATAATTATGAAAACAATGGAATCATTCGTATTCGGTCTCGAAGTAAATAATTTCTATTCTCACAATTATATCAATATCACAGTCATAATTAAAATATATAAGACATATATACAAATGTGAAAAGATTGAATTGAAAGTGTCATAGAGCAATGCAGACTTACTAGTAATTAAAGTTATGATTACTTCCATGTAAAGTGAAAGTACGTTATTGAATAGAATTGAGTGAAGTGACTAAATGAAACATACGTAACACATTACACCCGCGTTCCCTTGTTAGTACGTGTTATATTAAGTAGCAAGTAAAAAAAATTCACTTTACTCCAAAATGTCAAAATATCGTAAATCTATGTCAGGCTAGAAAACAAGAACCGTTGAAGTTTACGCAGTTATGTAGATAGTGATGAATGGTGCAGTAAGAAGACATGGACGTACAAAATAGGTACAGGTGGGTATAGACAATGAAAGTGCACGGAATAAGCGACAAGAAACAATGATATTGACGATTTATGACAAATGACAATGACAATGACAATAAAAACTATGCCAACCAAGCCATTGATGGCAGAAGCGTTCGAGGCATAGTCATTCTTGACATATAATAAAGGTAATAGTTTTATATCTTGAAGCAGACAGTACTCACCAATTTGACAGCTTTCGTTAGTTCCTGAAGGATTCTACCTTTAGAGAGGACCTTGTCGGTGCAAAGGTCCATATCTTCCTGTCCCGGCATTGTGTCTTTTTATAATTACATGACTCTCGTATCGATATAATTACAAATTTGCAAACAACGAAACGCGAAAATGCAGCGATTGCAAAAATCGCCTTTGACGTTACTGCTACTACGGCGACTACTTGACGGAATTGCACTGACATTCGTCTTGTCGCCACCACCGGCTGGTCGCATTGATTTTACCAGTGCGCATGTCACGCGGAAAATTTGAATTGTGCCATGAGGTTTTTTAGGAGACAACCATACTACAGAGAGAGCGCATTAAACAAATTTCCTTATAAATAAACAATTGTTTAATCGGTTCCAGTATACGTGAGAGTAAACTGAATAAAAATTTCTTTCAAGGAATGTCTATATTATAAAAATGTCTACTTCAATATTTAGAAGTCATTATTCGTATAGTTATCTTGAAACTACTTTTTTGTTTTTCAATGGAAATTTTCTTGAATATTTACATTAACGATTGTTGATGATGGATAGTTTCAAATTTAAAAAAGCACTGAAATGATTGCAGAAATAATTTTCTCCGTCGTACTCCATTCTGTTTCATGAATAGTATTAATGGACGTACAGAGTAATCGATTATTCGTTATCGTCACAACGAATTAAAATTATTGAAAAAAAGCGGTTGAGTAGTCAATAATAAAGGGAGCACGACCTCATGCTGACAATGTCTCTCATTATCTACATTTACGATTCTCTGAGCAATCAGCAATTCATTATGTGCCTACTGTTTTCCATTCTAGACAGCCTTATTAGTTGTCATTGCTTTTTTGCTGAAGATTTGATTTGTATATAATAATGGTGACCCATACAGATCATTACTGAACAATGGAGACTTTTGCGTGGATGTATATGAATTTCACAATCTATTTAGGTAATTCAATTGAAACCGCAATGTCCCTTTTTCTTTTCATTAATTTCTTTTTCGCCAAAAATGACAACCTTCAAAATTGCTCATATTCACCTCTCTGAATAAATTAACTTTTTCGATAAATCCTGTCCTTCTTTTCATCACCTGATCCTTCAGTTTTAAGAAAGTGCTTGATTTTGGAAAATCAGTTCAGCCAAGGAAAATATAAACAAAAAAGCAGGCCTAGTTTATTTTGCTCTTTTCAGAATGCATTAACAGTTTTCAATTAATATTAAATTCGTGCAAAACTTTAAAATCCTTCCTGATCTGCATGAGCATTTTATATATAGTCTAAAATTTCTAAATCTATCGGATTTTTAAAAATTTGATAACCAAAACTGAAGCAGTGCGAGAAAAAAACGTGGTCAATTAAATTTTAAACCAACATTTATTTATCTAAAAAATATGTCTCGTTCTAGGGTTAATGGTCGTAATGCCCCGATGATGCTTCTGCCCGATAGGCTCCCCACTCCTTCAATCAATCGATGACCGTTTGGGATTGTAGACACAATTTTTCTCCTTTGTTCTTGTGTCACGCAAGCTAGATTCACATAGAAGTAAAACAATCATCTAACAAGTCATGGTTTTATGCTTTGTTCAGCGACAATGAGAGTGGTGTACCATAATGAACAGTTGATCTATTATTCCATCCATCACTTTTGTTAAATCTTTTTCTATTTATCATTCTCGATCAAGATACTCCTTAAGAAAAGGGACTTCATAATTATTTGTTTAATTCAATGTTTCAGTTTCAAGTTCCTCTCTGTAGATCTCAGTTCTTTTGGCATTATGGTTACGTAAGGTTAACCCGCAAATACGCGACTGGGTTACGTAAAACACTTCGATTTAATACTTTTCAAATGAAGAACAAAATTGTGCAGCCATTTCCGAGTTAAAGACTGATCGGTCGAGCAGACAAATTTCGGAGATTGTATTTTTTTCATTTTCTTCGTTTATACAAAAATGGACGTCTCTTCAGGACGCCTGACGCCCAAGGATCCTCTTGCTGTTGTGCTTTAAAGAATCTGAAATTGATTTCCTCTCGAGATATCTAACGACTTTCAAAGTACTTTGTTATTATCTTGAAATTTTATTGATACTGTACAGGGGCAATGACAAGGTTAGATTCATCCACTTTGATCAATATATATATACAGCTTGAATTACATCACTATCATGTCATGCACTCTATTTACAAGTATAAGAGACATCTACACTGCAAATCCAAGTATGTTATTCCCTATTCTTTCTATGATAGCCGCTTTTTAAAAAATTACAAGTGTATTGTTATTTACTGATTAAAAAAAAAATAAAATCATGTTTTCTTGGTTGCTATCAGAAGTTTTTGATGGTATTGTTTATCAATCTGAACTAAATGCCATAATTAAAAATTCCCAAACTCTGACTGCCATTTAAATAAAAAAATTTTACTTCACCTTCGTAATCAACGACTAATAATCCCATGTACTAATTTTTCATGTTGTTTTGACGCAGTGTAACGTGTCGTTACAATTTTAAGGGAAGGCTTTCCGGCAGAGACGAAGATTAATAGGATAACGACTATCAAACCAGACAGTCGGTTCCGTAGTGCAATGATTAGCACGCTAATAGGCCCTCGTGTTCCAGAGGACCAAATACTAATTACAAATGATACTACGTTACAAGTCACAGTACTAATCGAAATAAAGTATGTTTTTGTTTATTAGAACATTTATGTTTATATATAATTTCTAGATCAATAAACAGGATCATCAGTCTGTAATTTTTCGGGAATGCTGCCCCTCAACTACTTTCTGTCGTCCATAAAGTTATAAATAAACCTTGTTTTATTCCTAAAACTATATAACATCCACCATCGAAAAAATGTTTAATTTCGACCCAATGACTTTTGAGTTATCTGCAAATATGAAATCAAGAAACAATTTTATATAACAGTATAGATTAGATTAATAAATGTAGATGCATACTTTACGTAACATCTGTACATATAAACTGCATGCGCATGACTTGATATCTGTTTTATCTGAGCAGTTGAATGTCAACCGTGCTACCAGTAACATCTACATAAAAAGCAAGGAAGAGTTATAAAAAAAATTAATACAAAAAAAACGAAATTCTTCGTAAATATACTTTACGAAGCTATAAGGAGAACTTGAAAATAAGTAAAAAAATGTTTAATAAATAATTACCATTGATATTTTAAACATATATATTTAAACATTAATATGGTGAACTGGTAATTTTAGGTGAAACTACATTTAAAAATTTATCTGGCCGTCTTTAACGTCGGAAACTCTGCACAAAGATGATTCGGATTTTCGGGCAATGGTTGAACTCTTGGACCATTGGACTTCTGACGATGATTATTATCATCTTGTACCTTTATGTAAAACGGCATCACGGTTACTTCGAGAAAATGGGAATACCGTATATCAAGTCGAACATTATCATCGGAAATTATGGACCCGTAATTTTTAAACAGAGAGCACTAATAGATCAAGCTCAAGTGCTTTACAAATCTATACCGGATGTGAAATACGCAGGCTTATACGATCTTACTTCGCCTGCAATTCTAATACGCGATCTTGAACTCATTAAGGACATCGGTATTAAGCACTTTGATCATTTTTTGAATCACAAAAACTTCACTGATCCAGAACTCGATCCACTCTTTGCAAACAGTCTCTTTTCTTTGAAAGACGATAAATGGCGACAAATGCGAGCTGTACTGAGTCCGGCATTCACATCGAGCAAGATGAAGATGATGTTCGAGTTGATAACAAACTGTGCTATAGAATTCGTAGATGTTATAGAGAAACAAACTCCCATTGTTATGAACGTGAAGGACGCCTTCGCGAGATACACGAACGACGTGATCGCCAGTGCAGCTTTTGGAATTACCGTGAATTCCATGAAGGAGCGTAACAATGATTTCTACAAGATGGGCAAAGAGGTTACGACTTTTGGATTTTTACAACAATTGAAAATGTTTTTCTTCCAAGCCTTTCCGAAATTGGGCAAGAAGTTGAAAGTAAGAATAATTAGTCAGCGATTAACTAATTACTTCTATGAGATAATTGGCTCGACTATTGCCACAAGAAAATTACAAAGAATTCAAAGACCCGACATGATTCAGCTTCTGATGCAGGCGCAAGAATCTGGAAAAAATGTAGATATGACTATAGAAGATATAACGGCTCAGGCATTTATATTTTTCTTTGCGGGTTTCGACACGACGTCTACAGCTATGAGTTTTGTGGCTTATTCGCTCGCTACTAATCCAGATGTTCAAGAAAAAGTTCAAGCGGAGATCGATCAGGTTTATGAAAAGTGTAATGGCAAAGTGACGTACGAAGATCTCAAAGAGATGAAGTATCTTGATGCAGTTGTCAGCGAAACTTTAAGATTGTACCCGGCAGTCCCGGAAATGGATCGAGTTTGCACTAAATCCTTCGAACTTCCTCCAGCTAGACCAGGTGCGAAATCCGTTACTGTGAAACCTGGTATCATTATATTATTTCCAGTGCACGGAATTCATCGCGATCCTGAATATTATCCAAACCCCGATAAATTCGATCCTGAGAGATTTTTGAATGAGAATGAGAAAATCAATCCGTTAACATATCTCCCTTTTGGTATTGGGCCCAGAATCTGTATTGGCAGTAGATTTGCTCTGATGGAAATTAAGTTAGTTCTCTTTTATCTATTGGCGAAGTGCACCTTTAAACCTTGCGAAAAAACAAATATCCCTATGATATTCGATCCTGCTAGTTTCAACCCAAAACCTTTGAATGATCATTGGTTGAAAATCGTACCAAGAAAGTGAATAAAGCAAACCGTATGTCCGACTATATACAAAGCAGTCTATACTTAGCGCTCCAATTTGGTTCTACGATCTTAGAATAAAGTCTTGCTTTAAATTTTTGGCAGTTATAGAATTTTCTTCGTAAGTTTAAGATGGAATAATGAACATGGTCATTAAAAAATGGTCAAATGATATAAAGAGACACGTGACTTCTCTGATGGAACTCTCTTTATTGCAGTGCGCAGTTAATGCACGTATTCCGTTCCAGCAACATGCTGCAATCCAATCATATTCTGAATGAAGGACAAAGTAACTACTAACATTATCTAATCTTGAAATGTGTATGAATACGAATCAGAGTCACAGTAAAATGTAATTCCTCTAATAAAAAGATACGTTAGAGATTGCGCATAGGTAGTTAGAAAACAACTGATAGTAATAATACACAGATCTATTTGAATTTGCGCAATAAATACCAATAAATCATAAGAGGATTTATCATGCATTATCCGTTGTGTAGACGTAAAAAAATAAGATTATCTGCTTTGTCACGTTACTACGTATATTACGCTGCTGGCTATATGTGAATACTAAATGAATAAAATTGTACAAGATGTAGAATTATTTTTAATTTATTCTTAACTTATAGCTACTCTGTGTGGACTGTAAAAAATACATACAAAATGAGCATAATACGTTCCGGAACATAGAAGAAAAACCTACTCGTAAGTATACACGTTTTCGGACAGATGGCGCCACTTGTGTAAAAATTCAAAAGTAATATAAGGAAGAAGACAAAAAGTCTATACATTATATCTGGAGCAGAACAATCATTACGGTAATCATTTTAAAATCATTTATAGAAAACATTAATATTTGCCTTGTAACACATATCACAAATGCGATAACGATCATTCTTAATGTTACATCTCTAATGTTTAACGAAATGTTTAGTAAAAAGTTAAAAAGAATGCTTTGCGAACTCTCATCATTAAAAGTTCCTGCAGTTAAAGTCGTCTAATTAACTAGAACCCTAATAAAATTTCAAGCCCAAAAAAAAGGACATTCCCTTGCGTGGAGCGTTCATATAAGTAAAATTTGGTTCTCTTGACATATTTGTATCCTCCAGTGGCACATTTTCAGTTATATTGTACAATAACAATCGTGGGAGTTTCTCCTCGCCACGTAAAAATTTCCAGTAGATTTCAAATAACATAAAACTGGCACCATGTCGGGGCGTATCTTTCCATCTATTCCGATACGTTTCCGGATGGCTATCAGTTATGGGATTCGATTCTTTGGTCATTCGCCGAGTCCGCGACTCTTCTTTGCGATAACTTTATTGCCAGTAGGATAGGCAATAAAGCAAACGAGGAAATCTTTAACGTCGAACAGAAAAAAATTTCATATTTCGCGGGCTATACGAGCCCGCGAAATTATTGAAAATAACTTATTACAGTAACATTTATCTCCCGGATATATCTGAGCTATATTAAATTCTCGTACAGTATGTAAAGTAACAAGCCAAGGTTGAAGTAAAATTAAAGGTCAATATAGACGTACTACGTACTTTTAACAATTTCCACCTACAAATCATATAAAATCGCTAATATATCCCTTTACGGTTATATTCCTATAGTCAGTTTTATAGGTTATTTTATGGAATATAAGTGCAATGGAGGAAATGGCACACTATTTCATGCCCGATATGTTATAAGTGAATCAAGTGTTCTATTGGTTTGAGCGAAAAACATTTATTTGGTGCTGTTACATAATCGCAATTTTGTTTTTTTTTTTGCAAACAACGCAGACAGTTATAATTTAATTATTATTGTAGATTCGTGTATAACCATCGTTTAATCGTTCGACTTCGGTATAAGCAACGGTCGCACCATTTTCGGTTTAATTTTAAGCTCCTTAAATTCCAAAGGAATCCTTATGATTTGTGAATGTCATAATTTAACTGGAGCTTAAAATTTAATCAGAAATGATATATCGAGGCTAATTGGCATTTATATGAATTATTTGCATCTGTTTAGATTCAAATTTAATAAACGTTATTCTTTGGGCCAAGTAAGTGTAATGTTTATTCGCAGAGTCTTATCTGTCTCCCGTTCACGCGGTTTGTTTGGAATTTACAAACATGGAGAATCTCGAAGTGTAACGTTACAAAAAATTCCTTTCAAATATCCCCTGTCCATTTAACATTTCTTCGTTATGCGAATACGGCACTGTATTCATTTACTTTTCAGTTTTTCTCATTTTGGCAGAAGACATATCGTC
This sequence comes from Hartigia nigra, assembly GCA_031001745.1. Classification (NCBI taxonomy): domain Eukaryota; kingdom Metazoa; phylum Arthropoda; class Insecta; order Hymenoptera; family Cephidae; genus Hartigia; species Hartigia nigra. Next base: position 358,636 of record JARPRG010000126.1, on the reverse strand, counting down.
GTGGAAATAGGTCGAACATACAGAATCGATAAGATGGCCGATATCGTGAATGGGTACGATAGCCATGAAGAGGAATGGAGTGGAAATGAGTAAAGTGAGGAGAGACGAGAAGAGAAAGAGACAGCTTGAGATCTTAAACGAGAGAAACCATAACTCGTTTCCTGGTGGTTGGATGCAGCATGGCGATATGAGCACTTCTACGGGAGGAGTGAGCCATAAGGGAGGTGGTGACGGTAGTCCTGGTGGTCCTGGTACTCCTGACAGTTCTGGTGGTCCTGGTAGCATGGTCAGTGGTATCACGGCTGCCGAAGCATTGATGGGAATTGACAGGGCACCATCCAGAAACCCATGAAATCACATGGACGTTTCTGTATAAAGTGAAGTTCAAGAGAGGATATTTCAGATAGAAACTCTCGGAGGATTTATGATGGTTCCAGCGATAGAGATACTAGACACTATATTAATATGTAACAGAGGGGGTAGCTACTTGAGAAAAGTGAAAACAAAAAAAAATCAGAAACTGAAGAATGAATTATTTATATTTTTCTGCATCTCTTCTTATATTCTGAATGTCTTTGAAAGGCATGATATGTGTATCTATAGATACTGACCTTATGCTCTTGCAGAGAGGCGTACTGAAGAGACAGTAGATGATCGGATTGGCAGCGGAATTTAATGGTGCCAAGCTTTGGATGAAACTGGCTACAGCAATGTTAGTCTGGGTCTTAGGAACGTGACCGTATACTTGAAGAAGGTCGAAAATGATGTAAGGACTCCAACAGAGCACGAATACTGTAAGGTAGTTGATAATTTTAAGGTTATGGGGTAAGTCCACCCCTCTATAAATAATTTAAAGCAGTAGATTTTCGTACCGAAGACAATGACAAAGGTCATTTTGACTGTCTTAATTTTAGCTCGTGGAATAAGACCTCTGGAGGAGGCTCTCCTGGTGTCAGCCCGGGCGGCAGTTGCAGCTGCTGCCGCTGCTACGGATGCTGCGGAGGCTGTAGCGGTTGTTACTGTCACGACGGCAGCTGTACCTGGTGATGATGATAAACCACATGTAGGACCTTGTCTCAAGGCTCCACTCTGAGACCAGATAGTTGCGACGATCACCAGATAACACCCGCCGATGATGAGAGTCGGTGCGATGAAGAGTGTCAGGCTTACTAAACTCATGTATATTCGCCATTGGGTCGGTGTGCCCAAATCTATCCAACATTGTGTTGTGCCCTGATAATTAATCTTTCTCATTAGTAAAAATACAATGTAGCTTCGTAATAACATACAAATTTCAAGATTGATGATAAAGTTCAAGGGATCTTTCATCTTTCTTTGATCATCCTCATTTACTTTGTCTTTTTCATTTACTTTAAGTCGTTTGATAGTAATAAAATGAATACGAAGGCAGACATCAAAGTGAAAGAATGTATTTCGTGACACGAGCAATGGCAATAATGACAGGAATCTATATACATATATACATATACGCTCGATAAAGGAAAAGAATCATATTTTCGTAGCATTGATCGATTTGAAAGAAACATGAAAAATTCAGCCAAAGAGATTTCTACCTGAATGAGTTTTTCCTCGTAGAGGAAAATGATAGGTACACTGAATAACACGGATAGTCCCCAAGCGGAAGCAACTAGCGCCCTCGCACGTGCCCCTGGAATAAAATGAAAACAAAGTAAAAATGATATTCGTAGAGCTGTGCTTTTTTCCGAAGATGACATTTCAAGTTGAGGAAACATGTCATCCCCCCGCCCAGCGCTTAACATAAAACCCGTCTAAAAAACATAAAAATGTAACGTTAAAAAATTTTCAAAATAAAATTCGCGCAGTATAAAATATTCGTCTCATACATATCGCAGGGTCAAAATATGGAAATGAAATTGATACCCGAATCACACAGTAGACAGCATACTGATTCTCAATACGTATCCGGTGTATGATGGGTGACGAAAAAAAAGGGGAAAAAAAAGAACGGATTACGCTGCTCGCTGATTCGTCCATTCGCCCAGTCGCCAATTCGAGGACTTTACTTTGCCGCGTAAAAATGTTTCATCCTCTTCCGTCCGACTTTTACGAGCGGTCGCAGCCAGCAAAAAGCATCGAAGCCATCACACAGCCTCCCCCACCCCTCTCCCTGGGCCACGCTAATGCGAGAGGGTGAAAGCGCGATTCCAGACAAGCTGGCGGCCCCACGAACCCCCGAGCTGCCAAAGTCCCACAACCTCGATCCCTCCACCTAGGCAAACCCTGTATAAGATCCACGCGACCTTACCAGGATTTCTTTCGATGCGTATAGACGGGCTCCAGCAACCCTGTATACACCCTACTCCGTGGCCCTTCGAACTCCTTGTAAACTTCCCGTCGACCCCCAAGCTCACTTTTTCCAACCCACCCCTTTTTTCGCCCACCATTCACCAAAGGATGGGGGTGAAAGGGTGAAAGGG
>JARPRG010000126.1:309624-348100 GCA_031001745.1 Hartigia nigra | reverse complement strand
TATATATATAGTGTGATAAAATTCTGGAAAAAGTTCGCCACTACCTGTAACATGAGCCTTTTTCAATTCCTTACAAGGGATATTAGATCTCTCACAGAGGCATTCATCTTTAAGTATAAAGGAGACGGGGCTATCGCATATCATGAAATTCCTGGTAAATCTCTCTCGATTGAAGTTTTGCCCAAAATATCAAACAAACCCTTCAGAGTTATCATAGCATTAATATACATGAGAATACTTCAATACTGATCCGTTACATTCACCATTTCTTTCCTATCAGAAAATTAATCGCAGCAAACATTTATGGCCATTGCCAACTAAACGAGTTTTGTGTCTATAAACAAATAGTCAGATAAACAACGAGTAGTCCTGATCATCCACAAGTCATTGGACTTACCTCGTAAAAGTAAAATGAATCTATCTCGTTGGAAGCATTCACGGCCGATGATGTGATGTCTGGGTATTCTGGTTCCAGATAAAATCCGCTGGAGCCATTTCCGGGTACAGCCGCTGCAGCAGCAGCAACAACGCTTCTTACAGCCGCCCCACTACCGCAGCCTCCATCACTGTCACCAGGACAACCGGCATCTTCAGGTGCACCGGCACTAACGACACTACCGACATTGATATCACTTCTAGCGACGTTTCTCGCAGCAAAGGAAAAAACGCTGCCGCTACTAAGAGGTTCAAAGTGTCCGACCCTATTTCCTCCAACTTGCGTTTCTAATCCCGATACTCTATTGGCTTCTTCATTGACAGCATCTTCTAGAAGATCCTCGAGCTCCATGGTACCAAGTGGATTTTCCCCAAGATCACCACCTGAAGATCGTCCTCCATTTTGATTATTTTTCCAATACCTATTACGAGCAATGCTCTCTCTCTTCATATATCTCTGGAACCATACACTCATCGCCAGTTTTTTCTTTTGACCTTGACCTTGACCTGACCTTTGCTTGACCTCTACTGTCAAATTCTTTTATTGCTTAGCCGTATATGGTACTTTAGTCAATGACTTGACTATGAACATTTCTGGAATTTTCGCATCTTTGACAGTTGATGATTTTAGATGACTTCCTGGGCTGTAACTTTCGAGGATGTCTTTGCGGGAACTTTTACTTTGGTGGATGATGAATTCTTCCAGTGTAATCTGTAATGAAAATTAGGGTCAATGTCAGTGGGATAGAATAAGAGGGTCGTGAGTGATTGCTGCTAAATTAAATAAAACAGTTTGTGAATTGAGTTAAGTCTGTTGCTAAGTTGAACAGTGAGAGCTGCAAAGGTTAAAGGTCGATTTTAGATGCGTTGTCCAATTGACAAAAAGTATGACGATATTTTTATTCGTTATACTTAAGGCTACCCGAAGCTTCTGAAGCGGAAGGTGTTCACTCCTAAAATTTGGTCAGTCGGTCTTTTCCTGGAGCTTAAAAAGGTTCGTGACAAATGTAAAAGATACACCATGCGTTTGAAGATTACACATACTGTACTTTGATGTCTTACGCGTGATCCTGAATTTTGTACAATTTTTATTTACACTGCTATTAAAAAAAAAATTAAAAGCAGAGTTCTTATGGAAGATTTCATGTGGTAGACATGACGCGAAAATTGGTTTTCATGCGTAAATCAATAGCTCATAATATGGAATCTCGACATAAAACTATCAACTAGGTATTTTATACACCTTGTCAAGATATGCACAAATTCAAGAACTTCGTCTGCATCGATTAGTAATTAGGTATCCGAAAAATTTAAAGGAAAACGACAGCTTAGAGATGGTAGAGGGAAAGACCTAATGCACCTATGAAAGTCTCCTCCTCGTTCTCCATCTCAGAAACGGTGATAAACTTCCCCGAATGCATAACTCCATCGTTTAGCTCGTAGTAATTCAAGCATTCGTTTAGAAGAGTGGTCTCTTCGTTTTCTCGAAATGTTCGCGAGCGTAGATTTGTTCGCGAAGTTTTCGCATAAAGAAGTCTATGTTCAGAAACGAGGGGGCAAAGAGATAGAGACGATGGATGAAATGGACGAAGGGATGTACAGAGTGAGTATATAGTAGTGCGCTCTGTAGATTCTGCTGTGGTTGGGAAAGCTTTACGATTCCGTGGGGGTTATCTTACAGGAACTGGCAGTAACCCCAAAGAAAGAAAAAAGCAACCCCCATCAAATTCCATAGAAAATCTTAGGGATTGTCTCTACTCTGAGGTCTATCAGTCTGTTACTCAATGTAAACTAGTTAAACTTAGCAATGTTATCGCATCGTATCTTTCGCCCCTTTTAACCTCTGACGTTACGTATAAATTACCCTTCAATTTGTACGACAAGAAAAATCTCGGGAAATGTAATTTTCTTCTAGAATCTTCGTCGATTCGTATACGTTCTTTGTGCAGTTTACGTCAGTGTCAATAGAAAAAAAAAGACCGCCATTTCAGTCGACCAAGCTTTTAATTAATCGTTTGACAATCATTGGAATACGCTGAAGTTGATTTCCGATTGGAATGGCGGAATCGACAACTGTTTCCGCCTCAGGCGAGAAATCTTGTAAATAAGTAACACGTGAGAAAACTTTGCTACTTCCTTCTAGAGTTAACCCCACTTAATTATTTATTCTTTGTTTACCTTCGTTTCCTTAATATCCATTGGTTAAATTCTTTTTCTTTGATATTAGAACCCCGACTGAGACTTATGGCGTTATACATTTTAATTAACGGATTTCCCATTGACGTAACGCCAGCCACCCTTATTCGTAATGATGCTACGAATTTTACTACTAACGATGAGACTTAATGAGTTGAAATTAAATCTAACCGAACAGTACATAACATTGTCTTGTCCCATCAAAATATTTTGTTTAGCAAGTAATTGATCTGATGTATAACGATATTTTTTAGAACTTTGAAATTAATAGTAAAAAAAAATACGTCTACTCACGTTATAAACATATGCCTTTTATCTTTCCCGTGATTCCATTGTTGCACACTGTAAACTGATCCTTTGATAAAGACACGTTTTCTTGATGTCACTTGAAAAGACCGCTCAATCTGTTGTCACAGGACAGTATCGATGATCATGTAGTTGACTATGTGCGTCGAAAGTCAATCTCACTGTTCTAGATTGTTTGAAAATTCAAAAACGTTGTATCTACGAAGAACCTTAAAGAATGATAAGTAACGTCAGACACAAATCTCTAAGAAGCTTTAAATATTCATACATTAAAATTATGCAGTGATAAACAAGATAAAATTAAATGACAAGTAAGCAAGGAGAAAATATTAAAAATAGCTGAGATGACAAGCAGGGTTAAAAAATCCTGTATAAAGATATAATAAAAATATAGATAAAAAATTCAAAATGTATGCTGATCCTCTCTTTTGAATAATTACAAGTAAATACTGTTGTAAGTAATAATGTAAAAATAAATTTCACGAGTTGTAAATTAATCTATAAGGAGATAATGAAAAAGTACTTGTTACACGATGCCCGCCTATACCACTGACGGAGTAAAGGACGCGCGCGCTTCACAGTTCGCGATTTTCTGGTCGAAGGTAACCCTATGATAGGCGCTACTGCCTCCACTATCGGCGTCGCCACCACCACCGTTGCCATGAGTAACAGTAGTACCAGCATCGGGAGCATCGCGACGTCGTCGAGTCATCAAGCATCGGTACGCATGGTCCGACCCCCTACCCTTGCGGAAAATATATCCTTTATTCAGACAAGGATTCATCGTCCACTTTATAAATGCTTCCTAATCCCAAGTCTTGGATTATTCAGTCTCAGGAAGTTCATCTATCTACTTCAAGAAGAACTTTTCCTCAGTCTGATTGACCCCTGGTATCGAATATTTTATAAGGTCGACAATTTTCCTGAGCTAAAATGTGATTAATTTTCAATCGTTTATATTCACTATTAAAGTCTGTTTGGGTAAACGACGATACATCTGCTTTAGCTGTACTTCTGAAAACAGGAAGTGTTCGTAGACAGGGATATGGCTTATTTAGATAAACGTATTTTAACATTTACGTAGGTAGGTAATGTATTTACATATGTATATTTAGGTAATGGCGTCCTATCGGGTGCTATAGTTCAATTTTACTGATAAAAATTCTCGTGCCCTCTTTTTCATGTTATTAGGAGTTTCGACCACTTTGGAATTGTTAAATTTTTTTTTGAATCTGGGTCTGCATGCATAATTCTTACATATAAAATGTGAATATTGGAAAAGACGGCAATACGAATGTCTAGGGCGACGATCGTGCGGATTGTTTTGAAAATCTGCGTCATAAATTCATTTCGAATTCAAGACTCTCCCCACCTTCACAATGCCGTTCTAGAAGTAAATTTCTTGTCAGCCCCTTTCTATCTCTTTTTTTTTTTGTTTTCAACGAATTCAATTTCCCCGTCGCCAATGAGCAAGAGGGTAAAAAGGTGTTACATAGAAATGCGACTGAAAGGAAGGGGAAAATGTCTTTCAGGAATGATCCTTCGGAATGGCCACTCCTATCTCTTCTCTATCTCTATATACTGATGATCCTTGGTTGAATTTTTGTCATCGTGATCCATATCGGTGATTATACGTGAGGAAGCCATAAAGGAAGAGGAAAAAAAAGACACCGATAATCATATTAACTGTACTCTTTATGAAGCCGTCTTAATAGATTATTAAAATGTATTAACCAAGATCAAGAAATTTCACGTAAACGATTCGGTTCGTCGTAAAAATATAATTCAAACTTCTTTCACGGTTATTAAATTGCTGTTTACATCAAGATAAGTATATCGACAGAATAATACGATTCGCATAGAAGTAATAAATAGGGATAGAAGAATGAAAAGATTGGGGGACACATATATTCCATAACATGAGAAATGGGCCTGAAGATTTAATGGACTCAGATAAATAACCGAAAAATTCACTTTATGGTAATCTCATATAACTTTCCACTGGCATTGGACAACTAAGATCAAAACTTGTCAACGCAAATTACTGCTTAAAGCGGTAAACGTTCTAAGAATGGAAAGTCAAATGGTAAAAAGAAAATCGTTATGGTGATCCGCCTCTGACATTTGTTTACTATCTACCATAGTTCTCTTTAACTTCCGACGAAAACTTGGAGCCTTAGAAAAACTATAGAAAAGGGGATGGAATAAAGCAAGAGAGTTGTTGGCTAAAAGGGAAGGATCTATTCAATACCGGAAGTCAAAGACCGTGGCGTGTTTAGTTGATATTTTGACCAGAGTCCAACGGACTTTTTTTAAATTCAAATAATCGGGCCAACATATTTGTATATATACATATATATACCGACTATCTTCCACATTATATCTAAACTACGTTTTTCTGATACCTTTTTCCTCTTAGGGCCGGTTCCACAAACACGGTTTATTTTTTAAACTCTGTTTACCTTCTAAATAAAAGTATCTGATTGGCTAATCGCACATTTGAATAATGTTAAAAAGATAAGCCTTTTTTGTGAAACCAGCCCTTAAAACTTTATTCTTTTTGAATATTGTCATTCTAACGAAGACTTACGACTTGAACAATACTTGGAGATACAAGAATGAAGTATTCTAAAAATCAAAGGGAATTCAATGTTCATTGCAAAAATGTCTGCGCGTGGGCAAGCATGTAGTCCTGTAGTTTTCGACAGTTATTAAAGAGACCGTCTGATCTTTTTGCTTCGAAAGTCTGTATATTCACGTCATTGTCGTCATGCTTGTCGCCATCACCACTACCAAGCCGAACTTTTTGCCAGCATTGATTTTATCGACGAAGAAAATTCGTACGGGGCTGTAATGGTTACAAGAAAGAACTATAATGGATGTATCTTACATTATATATCTGAACTGTAGATAATGGATGATGTAATAATTTCATGTTTTTATCAATCGGTATATTCATCGTCTTATTCGCAGATTCACTTTTTCGCTTGTTAAATTTCCTATAATGACTTTGATCTCTGTGATATTAAGTACATAGTTGTAGTCCGATATGAGATTGAACTTTTTTTATCACAAAAAAGATCAATTTAGAGCATAAAAAAAAAATTTCATAGGTCGTTTGATTTGACGAAATTTATTATGATACTTTTAATAAAAATGACGTAATTTAATTATGATACTTGACACAAAAGCTAAATAATGATTCAATCAAGCCGTTTTCCCATCATTGTACAATATTCGATCTTTACGTCTGGAAATAAAAGTTTTCCATTTTCGTCGTATAATTCAGAATACTTTTTCTGCCATAAAATTTCGAATCCACTACGCTGAGCCAGAGTCTGTGAGGCTGGACCCGTGAAGGACGTTTCTGTCGCACGAAGATTGTACTCTCTACCAATTTCATTCCTGTGAGCATGTTTACATTTATTTAATATCGAATTTCCATAATTTTATTAAATCAAGAGAATCTACGTTAATTGATTTTCTAATATTTACCTAGATCCAAGGAGATATCCACCAAGAGAATGACCTCTAAAACGTGGATTGACTGTCATTCCAAAACCAGCCAGGAACTTGTCGACCCCATAGTGTTTCATCACGTTAATTTTATCAGTTACACTGAAGACATACTCCAGCACCGGTTTGGTGCGATTTGATCTCAGCTACAATCAAAAGAGTAATGTTTAATCCTTATTTGCATATGGACGATTCAAAGAGAAAGCTTATAAAATATATATATGTATATATAAGAAAAATGAAATAATGACTGTACTTTAAAGTTCTGCAGTTTTTTCTCATCCTCTGGCATCATCACGAAGATCACGTTCACAGCTGCTATCTCGCGTTTTTCCACGTTGGGATCCTCGAGGAATACGGCTACGGAGATTCCTTGTCTTAGGGCGAGTCTCCAAAGATCTCGACAGTCCTGTACGCCCAAAGGATCATCCTTTATGTCTGTAACAGAAAAGTAATTTATTTATCCAGTATTGTAGTACAATATTTTGTAAGCATACAAGCTAAGGATACTCGATGGTACAATAAAACTTACTAAGGCTGTTGCAGATGACTTCATCCGGTAGAAAATAATTAGCCATAAGATCAACAGCATCCTCGACCCTCTCAGCGGGGACTTCTTCGATAGTGAATCTTAAAGGTTTTCCATCCTTCGTTCTAATTCGACTTTCCGTCGCACTCTCGATACGTTTCCAAACCTTAGGTGGACCCGAAGGACGTTTCCATGACAGTGATAAATTGTCCGAGCCCAGACTCCCTGTACCAGTTTGAAGTTTATCGGACGTATGCGATAATTTTCAAAAAATACATCAGTCACCAGATTGACACTTGGAATTAAAGAACTGTCTTAAGGTACGCTTATATAAGTGTAAGATCCAAAAATCCATATTGTTCCATTAACTCGACCTTTGCTTAATTCCTAATAATAATCATTTAACAAATTAATTATCGTAATACCACTTGATGCTGTGCTCCAGTTCCTCAGGAAAGTCACAGTCCCATTGGCTGACATTAATCTGGTATTGTTGTTAGATGCTGAATTGAATCTCTGCTGGCATAATACAGCGTCCTTCTGATAATTCTTGGTCGATTCTACCAGTACACTAGAGGACCGACTCATGAGGCGTTTAGTTTGTCTCACAGTTAACAATGCGGCGTTTATTGAACGCAATATGATTGGAGCCATGGTCCAGATAATTGAGATGCTGTAGGATCTACATAAAAAATACTTAAAAAGTTAAAAAGTTTATTGAATTGAATATTTCTAAAATCAGAATTTCAGGCTGCTTTAACAAAATTTCAATTTTATTCATATTGATTATCTAATGTCAATTTATACAGTACGGTTCAATTCCATCTGTAACGTATTTCTTAGTCAAAATTAGAATTGATCAGATGAACTAAGTTTAAATGACTGAAAATTAGATAGGAGGATATACATATATATATTTTCGAGGTAATCGAATCGTTGACGCTTTAATTGATTTCAATACTTTCTATGACCTCAACCAATTTACAAAAGACAATACCAGTCAACGCTAACAATTTCTCTTACTACGGGTACTTGGCGTTAACTGTATCGAGATACGTTGATAAGAAACTTTGCAGCAGATAACACAAAAAATTCATATGTCAATGAAAAGGTGGATGGAGTCATTGTCATAATGACAATGCGTAAATACCATTAACAAATGAACTATTGGACAATCTAAGAAGAGCAAATTCCACAAAAGCTTGATTTGACTTTGAATTAATTTCTACATCAGTTACGCTTGAGGTTACTTACTGGATTATAACGTATATAGTGATGGAAGAAGAAAATATCAGAATTCACTAAGTATAAGTTCTATTTTAGACACTATATTTATCACGTCCATATAAATAATTGTCAGGGTATTGTAAGAAATGCAGATATTACTTTCTTATTCGTACAAGATAACGCTACTGATGGACTCTCTCTCTGGTAAAACGATAAAAATTATTCTTGATTTTCTGTCTTCTTTGCACTGATATTCTCTTTCTCTTTCTCTTGCCTTCGTACACACGTTATTTCAACCGGATAGGTTTCTCGACTTAAAGAAAAAAAATAGTTTACGCGCTACGCTCTTCGTGTCGCTTCGTATTGGCTAAGGCCGACCGAACTTTGCCGATCTTTCCCGACAGTTTGTAGAAACTATTTTTATTATTGCTTGGAATCCCAACAAGACATGTAGTATTGTCATTGAATGTTTGTTTAATATTTTGAAATTGAAACATTGGTAAGGGAATTTTTGTATAGATAAAATATTGGATAGGAATGTGTAGAAAACAATGGACGGTTGTTATTCTGTTTTTTTTTTTCATATTCTATTATTGTATATACACCTCTCATATTTTATTTAGGCGTAAAATCAGTTGTGAAGTCATAATCGTCCGATGTTGTCAAATTGAATTCCTCAAGTTGTCCGGCCAATTTCGTGGTCTCTTTTTCTGAAATGAAAAATTGTATTTTTGTTAAAACTTAATAAGTTTGTTATAAATGTTGCTTCTTTTCATGTAATATCACTAACCTCGCCTAACTCGTTCCTTTTTCTGTTTCTTAAATTGCAATTTATTTAATTTATTTAATTTCTGATTTCCTTCAATTTCGAAAAGAGGTTCACTCTTCTTTCTCGCCTCCTGATTCACCCTTTGGCCTGGTTTCTTATCCTTTGTCTTTTTCGCTGCACTCGCTACCTTATATTCCTGTTTACGTAAAATATAATTGTATTAAATAGATCAAAAAGTTATCCAATGAAGGTAATATAGAATTATCATACCGTTGCTTTATCTTGCTCAACTTCCATTCCTAAATCTACCGGACCAGAACTCTCGAGAATAATCGGATCAGGAGTTGGAAGAACAGGATCAGATGCAGCAACTGTCGCAGCAGCAACGTTATCCAGTACCATTTTTTCTTCAGCAGCAAAACTCTCTATATCGAATTCTTTAGCCATGGTGGAAACAATCTCGGCTGACAATTGCGACATTGGTTGTTCCGGCGGTACAGTGTAGTATCTATTACAAGTAAAATTGTCGATGAACGAATGAAATATTTTAATTACAAAAAAAAAAAGTAATTAACAAGAACCTTATTTTTCCAGAACTCCAATCTTCTAGGAGACTACGCGCTGCAGCTAGTGCATCTGGCACTCCTCCCTTCTTGAATTTTCCCATCCTAGCAGCTTTTTTAGCAAAAAATTCCTCCGGGGTTGAGAACTCGTGCATGTCGTACAGTTCCATAATGTGTTGCTTGGAAACACGTCTCAAAATGGCAGTTGCAGGTGCATAAGGATCCCTAAGTGATTGTATTCTTACGGCATTTTTAAGAGCTACGGAGGAATCGTCCTCTGTATTATCAGCAGACTTGCTGCCCGCGAATACAATTCCTGGCGAGTCCAGAAGTTTTATTTTGGAGTCTAATTGAACTGCCTGCATTGCCTTTGTGACTCCTAAAAAAAAGGATATAAGAAAGTCTTGCAGATATGAGAGAATATATTTCATATAAAGATCGATGCATTACCTGGTGTGTTGCCAACGTTGCATGCTTTGCTTCTTTTTAAAGAATTAATAACACTTGACTTCCCAACGTTAGGAAGACCCACTACGCCTACTATTATACTGGTCTTTACTGTTCCACTGTTTCTACAATAGTTACCCAAGAGAGAGAGTATTAATTCAGCACCAAAGCAAGTGCTGCCTTGTATAGCATCTTCCTTCTTTTTAGCCAGCTTTCGATTACCCAGTCTCTTTGTCTGATTCTGTGTAGATGACTTTAGTGCTACCGCTGGTACACTTGCCCGTAAATACTTGAGCCACTGGTCTAAATTCTCTCTTGGTACTAGATCAGCTTTATTCAATACAATTACCAATCTTTTGTTACCACCAGCTGATTGAACAGCTTCCTCAACCTATACCACAAAATGCATTGTATTACTTATTTAGATCATTTCTATTCTTTAGAATAATTTATTTTTTCATTTTTATGTATCTTACCTGCTTGCATCTTGTACCAAGAGGATCTCGAGCATCGACAATTTCAAGTATGACATCCGCTGCATCCAATACTTTTTTGAATTCCTTGTAGTAGGCTTTTAAAGAATTTTCCTGTTGCCCAGCTTGTTTTTTTGCATTATTGGCATTTTTAGCCTTTGACATAGAGGAGTCATCAGTATGAAGATCCTGCTTTTTCTGTGCTTGCGATACAAGACCTTCCAGACCACCAGCTAGTTTCTGTTGCTTTTTTTGCCGGGCTGCTTCCCGCTGTTTTTGTTTTTCCTCTTCGTGTTGTTTTCTCATTGCTTCCACTTCCTTCAGTATGTCCTCTTTGAATGGACATTGATTCGGCACTTGTATTACCTGCCTTGATTTTTCTATAAGAAAAGAAAACAGTACAAAATAGTTAGTTTAAGAGAAAACTTTAGCTTCCATTGATCCTTACTTTTTGGATGTTTCTTCGCTTCTTTTTTCATTTTACGATTATGTTCACGAACTTTCTTTTCAATCTTGTACCTTGTTCGTGCAGGCATGCGTTTGCTATTTTTTTCTGAAACAATAATACTAAATGTTATCTATACAATAAATAGAATTCATTACAATACTTTTGTCATCTTTTTGTACAATTACATGGACAATTTCCATAGAAGTTCATGCATATCAAGAAACATGTTACAGCGTCTAAACATAACCTATTGTCGATAAAATTAAACGATGTCTAAAAATTACTATAATTCAAATATAATTCTTACTCAAACAAAATTTCGCCATGTTGACTGTCTTTTGTTAGGAGTCAAATAGAAAATCACGTAGAGAAATGCAGATATAATTCGAAGAAAACAAATACGAGTGACACTCTTTCGAAATATTCACGTGCACATTGTGAAAATCCAGGTTATAAAGACAGTACGAACAACATAACAAAGCTAATGCAACTCTCGCAAACATTTCTAGGAACTTTCCGCATAGAATTGGTACGTGATAAAAATGCATACAGCGCCAATAGCGGAGTAATCATTAATTTAAAAAAAAGCGGTGAAAGGTGCAGCGAGCTAAACGCCTGATATTCTCACACTTTCCTCGCAATTAACAAGCCGTATTGTTCTGAGAAGAATCAACGTGAGCATAATATGGCAACGAAAGAAATTCCCATAAATTAACTTATCCTGAGCTACGACTCTTGTTTGCACTTATAACACGAGAGTGATATTCAATTTCATCACCGGTATTCAGTATACCCAAGAGAAACAAGAATTGGGTATAAAATAGCTAAATAGAAGGAAAAAAAGTCTATCATACATATTTATCATTATCAACTAACAATGAAAATTTATGGCATAAAATATTTAACCATTCAAAAAACCAGGTTCAGACGTCTCTGGATGGCGTCACCTGATACACGAAGAGGAAATGAAAAACAGTTCTAAATGTGTTCATCGTATCTTCATCAAAGTCATCTTGTTATTACTTATTTCCGCGAGATGGCGATTATTCCTATCTCACTTTTCTGTTCTCCGAAGTGGCTGAACCATTGGAAAAGACATTCAGATACATTCAAGACGACGAAGTCTCCATCTTTGTTTAACTGAGGCATTGTTGCGTATAGTTGCGCATAGTCTATCCTTATCGGAGTTTACTGCGTGTCTCTCTTCCGCAGTGGGATGGGGGTGCGCGCCAGAGAACTCTTCACTTGTGTAATGGCCGCCGTCTGGCGTTGTCGCTGAATCGGTCCCGTTCAATTACGCGAAGAAATCTTCCAGGTTCATGTACTTCCATTAAAAGAATTTAGTCCGTGCGGTTTAGTCCTGGTGATGCGACGATAGAACGAAGAAAATGTGCGTGAAGAGCTTGAGAGTTAATACTGCTTGGGAAGCTTAAATATCCTAAGAAATGTGAAGGATATCATCTTGTGTTTACGCGACGGGATCATTGTGGAAAAAAGATAAAATTGGATAATTTGAAGGTTTTCCTTGCGCTGTTTGTGCTCGCTAAGGATTATTGTTGCGAATGTTGTTGTCGTTATATTGAATCTGTGAATAGTGCGACGGTATTGTGGATAATATTTGGATATTAGACGGTAAACAAAAGTGACAGGAGAAGTTTGGTAATCATGCGGCTGTCGTGACAGAAGTACTGTCTACAGTTTTATGTATTTCTTTATGGTTTTTGTTTTGTAGACTGTTTCGTATCGTCACGTATTGCACAGGAGCTTATGTTGCGCTTGGTCTAAATCGAACTGTTTTGTTGCGACCTTAGGATTCCACGGATTTAATAGAACGTCGCAGTAGTGACTTGTATTTTCAGAAGGACTGACACGTACATTTTTTTATATTGAATGCTTGATGTTGGACAATGTACTAGTTTGTTATTAGGATTGTAACTTTGTTTGAGTGTTGGAACAGTATTGTCATTCTATTCAGTTTACGGATACTTTGTGATCCATGAGTATTTCAGACACTATATAGAAAAATATATTAGAATGACAAAGATGTTCCATTAGTTGTTTTTCAATAACGGAGTAAATGAAAATGTCAAGTTGAAATAGTACAAGCAGATGCTTACTAATAATGGATACTATTGCATTTTAAAGAAGTGAGTTTTGTATAAAAGAAACTATTGGAGGAGCTTTCGAAGATAGTTGTAATGCAGGTTCTGCTGAAGACATCTCTTGAAATTTTTCATATTGTTCCTTCACAATAACACCAAAAATGTTTGGCAAAGTGCCTCCATCAAATACTCCAGGACCACCTGCAAATACCTCTACATCAAAGACCATCAGACCATCAGGAACGTGTCTACCATGTTTCTCAACAGAGGAAAATTCAGGTGTGGGTGTTGATGGGAAAGAACTGCCTTGGAGATCCAAAGATAATGGACCGATTGTTTCCGAAGCACCATGCAATATGCAAACATGTAATTCTCCATATGTTTTGCCTATGGAAATTAGTAGAGCCTGTCGGAGCGAGGCCATAAATCCGTTTCCCAGGAGTTCTTCTGGAAATACAAAATCGAAGAAGTCCTTAAGCCTGAAGAATTCTACATCATCGAGTTCCAGTGTACACAAATGTTTCTCAAACCCCAACTGTCCTAGCCTTTTGACCAGAAATGGTTCCTCAAAGTCATCAAGTACCAGCTGTCTAAATTTTGATGCAACAAGTACCAGAGACTTACCTAAGAAGAAGTCTCTGTCAAGAAAGCTATCACCGCCGAATGGAGAGTTCCTGCCAAATAAAGAGTTAATTAACAACAATAAACTAGCTGACCGGATGCTTTCTAGAAGTATCCCATTCATATCACCAGCAAGAGATCATCCTCCTATATCATCCCATTACGATAATCCTGTTCATAACTCTGTGACAAATTCTGCCACTAATTCCGTCACTGCTTCTATATCATCTTCGTCAACTACCACTCAAGAGTGGACTAGTGAGTGCTCCCCCATAGAAGGCAACGAAAGAAACGTGGGAGTAGGAAGAGCAAGATCACGAGGAAAGTCAAAGACATGTAGCGAAACGACGTCGACAAGTCCGTCAAAGAATTTGCCTGGAAAGTCTGGGAAGAATCAGGAGTTACCGATGACGTATCAATCCCAAGATATGCCTACGGAATTGCAGTCTTCCCCAAGGAGCTACAAGGATCGTGAAAAATGCCGCGATCCATGGCGGCCGACAGAACTCGAAGGCAGCACCGGAAATTTCAACACCTGCAGTGGGGAGGTAATACTCCAGGATTCATCAACAACTAAAAGAAGAACGGGCGCTTCCTGTCAAGCCTTAAGGCATGCTGTGGCCTCCCTTAATCGCCTCGATGACTTCTATCTTGAGAAAATTGGCGCTGGATTCTTCTCTGAAGTCTATAAGGTATAATTTTGACGTATCTTCTTTCCCATTATCATCATCCTATTACTTGACAGAATCCGTTTGACTTTTCGCCAAACCTTTGACCATATCTATATTATTATTTTTTTCATCATTTTATATTTATTCCACTGGAATTCGCTCTATTTATTACATAGGACTATCTCTTCTAGCCGATAACCGCCTGATGGCTATCATTCATGACACACCTTAGACTTTCAATCATGATCTCATAAAAATTGAAGAAATTTAATGGCTAGAAATACGATAAGTAAACAGAATAGAGAAACGTAGAAGATCAATATAAAATGAAGAGTGATAGAGCATAATAATTCTTGAAAATATCTTTTATCTTGCCAATGCGAAGGTTTTCAGGGATAAATTATTGTCTTATTGAATTGAACATACCCGAGCCGAAACAGAGTACCTTATTCTCTAGAAGATTGATAATATTGTCAAAGATTAGATAGGACTTCGTGTATACCAGCGAATAACGATTGTGCGATATACATTACATGCTAACACTGACTATTCTTTTGGAAATACAATGTGATTATGTCCTGTAATAAGAACGGCTTTTCCGTCTTATCAATTCGGAGCCGGCGACGTTCAAACCGTGTTATATCTCTAAAAGACAGAAACGTGCAATGATGTCAAGTGTCGCTGATCCGATTAGAAACACTCAGCCAAATCAGCTGATATCTTATATGATATCACGTTTCAACGACGTTGCCAAATTAATGGCAAGTCTACGGTATCCGATAAATTATAAAAGACATTATACATCCATTAATAGAGGCTAGTCCGTGTACTTTATTTAAACAAGAAGACTGACTCTCTGATAATAGAGATTCGTGCATGCAAAAGAAGAGCAGGATGTACGTCACGAGTTAATAATCACGTCAAAGACTAAAATTAGCGCCTGGAATGAGCGAAGATGAGAAAGATTACGAAAATAGAATGTCAGAGTTGTTTACAAAGATTGTTGAACGTCCCGTTTACGTATTTGCAATGTTACTGTCCCTTGGTCAGGGTGGGTCGGGGCTTTTTGACGCTATGACGGCATCGGTAACAGCAGCACTTTGCACAGATGCAGACGAGGTCTTCGCGGAGAAGTGAGCGGATGGGCTGGGAACCTTGACAAGTATGTCGGTGAAGACGTTCGCGTTATAAATAGGTCAGGATGAAATTGAGGATGGCGGTTTAGATGTGAGCTCCATGACGAGGAAGATTTGTAAGCGCATCTTCGCCAGCGGTTCTAGCTGCTCTAAAGATAGTCCCTCCAATTCGTGGCAGAACGTGGAGGAATTTTAGTAATTTAGCCATTCGTTCTTATCCTTATAAGTTGTTCTTCAAGAAAAAATCTTACAGGGATTGACATAACAGGTTACGTGGATGATTACGAGCACGCACGCCACGAGTACAGTGAATGAACGCATCGAGGATCCTGGGCAGCATCTTCTGGGTTCCTCAGCTTCCTTGAGGTCCCCAGGGCAGAGCGGTCCCAGAGGTCAGGCATTCTTGGCAGCCTTGCCATAGACGAGCACCCGTATGCATACTTGCCAACAGAGTGATTAGATACACTGGCCAATTTTTATCGTCAATTATATTATAATGTATCAGGTGACTAGTCATCAGTTACACCAGATGCATTTACTTTGAATCTCATGACTGTCCTGACTCTCATCATTTTCACTTCCTTTGCCACCAGAGAACTTTCAGAGGATTGACCCACCAACGTTTTCACGTTATTTCCAAGAGAACTAAAGTACCAATAATACGTAACTGTCTATCCTCGATGATCCATACCTTCTGCTACCAGTTAAGTCATCTCATTATGAAATCCAAGGGCTATGGATGCATCCAGTATTCAAGAAGGAATCCGCAACGTCTTTGACACGCTTAATTAATGGCGTCATGGTTTGACGGCTGTAGACAAGCGACAGACTACCGACGTTCTGACATCATGTTTCATCAGTATAATAACAGCGAAAATTATATTGATTATACTCGGAAAAGTTCAAGGTTCAATTTAAGGTTATCTAGCTGAACATTTTCCCGTAATTCTGTATCAAGCAAGAGAAAAACAGTTAGCCTTGAACAACAAGCAACATCAAGCGCACCTCTTTGATGGAACAGTGCAAAATATTACAGTATCCTTATCCTTGTAAAATTACTTCAGTTTTTGACAACTTTGACTATTTGCGTAGGAAGCTCTTTACATAACTGGTGATATGCATTAAGCAATCCGTGCTGGTCTCTCTCTCTTTCCTGTCCTATTCTCTCTCCTGCTTGTCTTTGACTTTGAAAGCCATGCACGAGGATGTAATTCTTGGATGCACCAAGAAGATAAACCAGACAATAGCTAACGCACACAAGATAGCCAGTGCACGAGTCGTGCTCAATAAGCTTTATTTCGAGCATAACGTAGCCTGGGAGCCATCCAGGATTGTACAACAGTTTCTAAGAGATAGGGAAAGATGTGGAGACGTGTTGACAGCACAGGAGTGACTAATATCAATAACAAGAGTAGTTCCTGAGCAAAGAAAAAAAAATATGCATCATTCTCAGAGTGCGAGGCCATCCAGTACAAAGGCATTGCGCAATACAATGTAAGGATTGTTATGAAATTTTTCTAGAAACTTATTTCAATTTTATTGACTCGATTAATCGTTAAATTTTGACTCGGACGAGACATATCAGTGGAACTGAAGTTATGTTGATTCTGTCACGGAGTCCTTCTATACGACCTTGCGTCTCATATAAGACGAGTAGCAACCATTTCCTCTTGCAATGAGAATGTTGGAAACAAATGAGAAAGCCGGTCACGCCTGATGGCCATGGAGTACGAGAACACTCTCTAATGAGTCTCGTCCGCTCTGGCATTTTCGTGCCCTCTCCCTCAGGAATTCGTTTAGCGCCAGTCTCGTTACTCTTGACGCTCTTACATAGTGAATTATTGACGTCCGACAGCCATTGTTGTTGTCAACACTTCCGCTAGTCCTTAGCTTACAAAAATACGCCTGTGAATTGTACACTGTATTCATTGACGCGTCCGCAAATGGCGGATCGAGCATGCGAGATTTTCAAACGATCGGATTCTATTGCGATCTTATTTTTCGCGATTTCGTCGAGCATAGAGAGCATGGAGAAAGTGCGAAAGAGCGACGTTCTTTCGGACATCGAGCAGGAAGGAAGCCGTCGAGGAGTAGAAACTTCTTCAAATTTCTCGATTACGAGTGGGAGATATCGAGCTCGGAACTCGTTAACCCGTGAAGCCGAATTTGTCGAACCGTAACCGAAATATCTTGAGTAGCGTATCATAATGGTTGCACTGTCGGTAATAATTGTACTGTACCATCAGGTGATATGAATTATATTCGAAGTCTGATTGCATATTTTTTTTTTAATTTTATTCAACCCGGTAACAGTGTCCTCTTACAGAAACTGTTTAAAGAGAAAACAAGGTGGCGTCGCATCCCGTGTATCTTATGTATCTCGTATTAATGAAACTCGTGGGAAAAAAAAGAAAGTACAAAGACGTCTGAGAATGCGAGTGAATGAGCTGTGAATGACGACGGAGCGTCATCGACCTTAAGTAAATCATTTTCTTATTCAAAATGGTTCTCGTGTCTCTGATCTTTGATTTTTCAAGTATAACCACCGTCGCAACATGGTTACAGCGATCGAACAAACAAATCACAGTCTTGAATGCGCTCTTGGTCTCCCTTTGCGAAATTTCGGATTTGCGAGGCCAATTCTGTTTACGAACGCTTTTGCCTCGCTGTATTCGTCATCCTTTTGGCTGCGGCCCCACTGGCACGAGAACTGCCAAGGAATTCTGGCCGTCGTGGACGGACGTTTTACGATGGTTGCTCTTTATTTTTTTTCTTCTTTCGTTATTTCTTGTTTTTTTTTCTATTAGTCACATTTTTAGATTTTCCCAGCAGGAGAAGCCAACGTAGGACGTACAATTATTTTTGGCAGAAAATTTATACCAGAACATGATACTGTATACACGTCTCTTGTACACTCCAATCAATGGCGGCTTTGTACATAAGACACTTGTGCTTGGGTTTGAAAGTTTAGATTATCTTATCCAAGACAATCTGAAATTATTATTCAAAAGAAGTACAATGGCCTCTTATAGCTATAGATACTTCTTTGAACCGAGGGGTTGCAACAAGCAAGGAGACTTTCACGAAGATGCTTCAGCCGCCAGATGGCACAGACTGCTTTCATTAACAAAGTTTCTCCCGTGAGAATGGACTTTGCATTTTCACATAGAATTTTCACATATCCAGGCACGTTGTTAACATAAGTAGATCAGTATCGGTATGCGGCCGTATATTAAAATGCGCCATTGTCTTTAACTAAGTAATAATGGGTTTCACGATTTCGAAAAATTCCCTTGCAGTTTCTCACTCTCGTTTCTAAGAAATCATACGCCATACTCCTTATCTATATAGATTCATCCGCTTCATCTTTCAATCTGAGATATATATATATATATATATATATTTTTTCGTCTTTTCAGGTCACCCACAAAGTTACGGGCCAGGTGATGGTCCTAAAAATGAACCAGCTTCCGGCGAACAGGCCAAACATGCTCAAGGAAGTTCAGCTTATGAACAAGCTGAGTCATCCGAACATATTGAGGTAATATATATAAATTATATATATATATATATACACCTTCTATCCATTTTAACAGAGTAGACGCCCTTTGGTAGAAGTAGATTTTTGCGCTCGGACCACGGACGCTTGGCGTCCATTCACACGTCTAATACCTATAATATATCTCGTGCACGCACATGTTACGTTGTTCAGTTCAACCCCAAGGATAGCATCGTGTCTCATCTCTTCGACTGACTCGTCGTCGTTTACGTAACGCGCACGATCGTCTCAATTGTCAGAGAGCCGGAAATGGCTGAGCTCTTCATTTTACCCAGATAACGAGAAGATTTAAAATGTCCTGCGACAGCACTTAGAAGAACATTTTATATTGCCATAACAAATCCTTATGCTTTTCTTAGGGCAATTTGACCGAGGCCAATAAAAAGATGAATTAGCGAAAAAAAGATTACACAATTCTATGAAAGCAGCGACAAGAAGAAACGAATTGCCGTAGCTGCCACAAGGCTAATCGTGTGCTGGCTCGACGAGATTTACACTTTGGAATTGTTTGTCGTTGTAGAAATGTGATAAATTTAATTGATAAGATGATTAATTCTGGAGTTCACGCAGCTTAGCTTTACCTGAGTTAATGCTAGTTAGCTGTGTGTATAGGGTGTTAAATAATTCTTGTAATAACCTACAGAGTGGGATTTCTTAACGGTAAATCTATATATAGGTGTAATCTTTAATTTTACTGTATATCGTATAAATTGTATGAACACTATGATTTCCTGTGAAGATGGAACATTGGTATTCGTTGCGTCGAGTGGCTGCTTCTTGTGTCCATGGGGCCAAGTGGGTCAGAGACCTTCGCTGCGACCATACTTGGTCGTGAAGGTCGCGTACTTTATAGAGAAAGAAACGGATTACCACTTGAGTAATTTAGTTTGAGTATCTCAATGGTATTAGCGTTTTAAGTTTAATTAATTGAGGGGGAATTAGCTGGCAATTAAAAGCAATGATAGCAGAGCCAGTTGAAGCTTTGAGCTATATAGAACATATCGTATGATGATTTAATGCAAGAGTGTAAACATTGAGAGGTATACTTGATGTTGAGGAATGTTTGACCTAATGGAGATTTAACGTTGGGTTAATTTTTTATTTTTGTAGGTTCATGGGAGTTTGCGTCCACGAGGGTCAGCTTCATGCTCTAACGGAATATATTAACGGCGGAAGTCTGGAACAGCTGATAATGGCGAGGCAGACGGCATTGCCTCATCTGGTACGAATGAACTTGGCGAGGGACGTGGCGAGGGGAATGGCGTATCTTCATAGTAAAGGTCTCTTTCATCGTGATCTTACGTCCAAGAATGTCCTAATAAAGAAGAGTGAGGATGCTGGTTCGAGTCCAAGATTGACCGCAGTAGTTGGGGATTTTGGATTGGCTGCAAAAATTCCTGATCCGAGCTCAGGATACCGTTTGAGTACTGTTGGCAGCCCTTATTGGATGTCGCCGGAATGTTTGAAAGGTCATTGGTACGATCATCGATCGGATATCTTCTCCTTTGGGATTGTTGTCTGTGAATTGATTGGTCGAGTACCGGCTGATCCTGACGTTCTTCCACGGTCAGATAATTTTGGTCTTGATTATTTGGCTGTTGCTGAAATTTGTGCTGCTGCTGATCCGCCTCCGGCATTTCTGCAACTTGCCTTTAATTGCTGCACGGTAAGTGGCGCCATCGTTCATAACGGTGAAAGCTAATCTTAGTCTATTTTAATAGATACTGATACTAATACTGTATCACGTTATATTATATATTTCTGCATTCTTGTTACAGTACGAACCTAAGACGCGGCCAACTTTTCCGGAGATTTTGTCAACCCTTGATAATCTTGTGAAGAATTACGAGGATGACGATGGCCAGGAACTTGGCCAAGAGGTAGAACGTAAAGAAGAGAACCAAATGCAGTTCCAGACCAACAAGGGAATGGACAGAGAGACAAAGATGGAGGCTGATAACTTGGTGATGATCACAGAAGATAATCAGAAAGGAGTTCAGATGATGACTGATAAGGACAGCGATGGTGATGAGGAATCACAGTCGAGGAGAAATAGAAGTAGAAATGGACGTACTGTCAGTCTCGTTGAAGATGACGAACGACTGACTGTTGCTTCAAGTCTACTGTCAACGAGACTGGACGATAGTGACGACCTGATCGTTGTTAGAGAAGGATCAAGAACACCTAGTAGACGCAGAGCAGCTACAAGGCAGCGTAGTCATTCAGCAGATGCTAGGGGTGTCGGTGTTGGTATTAACATCGCCGATGGCTCAACTGCTGGTGGATACAGTAGCGGTAGTGGAGGAGAGTACGAGGGTCTGTCGATTGGTGTTGGTGCTGGAATCGTCACCGCCATCGGTAGTTGTCCGGAGAATGCTAGTCCCTCGGAAAAGGCTCGATGTCATTCGGCAAGGAGAGTAGCTGAACTTGCCAGTAGACGAGATCCGCACTACCGGCCGATGACAGCAAATCCCTTCCACGCTCTAGGCGGCGTCAAGAAGATTCTCGGTGACCTCTTTTCGAGCTGCTTGGAACTGCCATCCCTCGAGGATGTAAGACCTAGCGTGACAGACGGAGGGACTTTGACCTCGTCAAAATTCAAACCTGCTCAAAATGACAGCATAGCGAAGATCCTCAACCGGAAGAAGCCTAGTAGCGAACCTAGCAGTCCGACTGCACGTAAGAAGTGGGAGAGAAAGGTAAGTACTAATGCTATCCTCTTTTCCTCACTGAGAGAAGCTCGGACGAGTGAAAAATGACATCTCTCATCTTCATTCTTCTGTTGATAGGTGGCAGCAACAAAAGTCGGTGCAGCTGCAAGTCTTTTTGGTCATCCGCTCTTTCGAGAAGGCTGGGAACCTAGACGTCGGGGAAGTTGTGAGTCAGGCTTCTGGAGTTGCGTCGGCGAAGACCTCAGTCCAGAACCACCGAATCGTCGACATACTTCGACACTCAGTAGTTCCGCTGCAAGTAGCCTGTTCCTTTTGGATGATCACAGAACCAGTTCAATCTACACCGACTCCTCTGAAGATATAGCCAGCCTCGGTGGTGGTGATTCCTGCTGCTGGGAGGAAAGGTTAGGAGGAATCGGTGGCATTGGCGGAATTGGAGGAATCGGTGGAATTGGTGGAATCAGTGCTATCGGTGGAATCGGTTCTTCGAGTAAAACCATATCCAAGATTGTCGAATACTTTGAAAGGAAACAGGCAACAGCGGGAAGTCTTCGGCTTGGAGAATCTACTCTAGAATCCGCTACATCCGGTGGCCCCAGTAGGATAGCTCTCCTCAGGGCGAACCTAGAAGGCACCGTACCTCTCTGCAACATCTCTGCAGCTCAACGACTCGTCGTCTGCGACGGCGCCGTGCGAAGTAAACTACCCCTTTTCGACAAGAAATGATCAAGCTTTATCAGTTACCCCACAGCATCAGTATCAAACAGCCTGATCAAGGCTTCCAGTGATGAACGTGTGAATGCTGATGGCGCTGGTGTTCCTGTTAATAATCTTAACAACGGTGATAATGTTATAACTGCTAGTGATGGTAACGGTCTTGACACTGACGATGCTGATGATTATGGTGCTAGTGCTGGTAATAGTGCTGGTTCCAGACAAAGAGGATGAAAAATGGCGGTCTTCCATTTGGTCAGTTCTTCCTATTTTCACTAGTGGTCATTGGTCTCCGGTGGTAACTTGCAGTTCCTAATATAACCAGCCAACTCCGTCCTAGATACGTGGTTCAGGATGTCCAATTCAAAATTCGAGATCGACCACGTCCTGCTGATTTCACACGACCTTGTAAACCCAAGCCTTCGACTCCACTACGTCATGGTGGTCAGCCTGTCTTCCTTTATCACCTTAAGTCCTGTACTCGCTTCTTCGTCTACCTCTACCCATCCGCATCTCCACCCTTCGCTGAGACATTAAGACCCAGAAATCGCAATAAAGGGACAACACGAGTACTTCCGTCCCGCTTAATTAAAGTTCTCCTTGCGCCTTAAAGATCGTGCCAACATGTCCGAGTGTCGATGGCATCATTTCTCATAACTGTTTAAGAAAGTCATCATAGGGTTAAGCTAACCGTGACGGCGAAAACTTCCAAGGAGTTCAAGGTTATCCTTGGTCGTTCTACAGAAACGGGTCTGGTACGAAAACATCTTTAAGTAACTGTTAACTGAAATGACAGAAGTAGGGCCTACAATTATAAACATTTAACTGTCAAGTCACTGAGGTCAAGGTGGTCGACCTCTTCTTGCCACACGAGGAAAATCTTCGTGCTCATCCAGTGCCGAATGCTATCGATTTAATTAATTGAATTGTAAATTGTCAAGTGCGTGAATTCGCGTCAGGCGCATGCGCGTAGTGGGGCGACATCTACGTATATACTTTGTAGAATGAAGATTATTGCGGAGACATAGTATATTTTGTCGGTAAATAAGTCCGCAAAGAAAATCCTCGATATTTTTGTTGATATAATTATAATCGTATTGTGTGGCGAGGATCGCGAAGTACAGGCAGAGCACATATTATATGAAACTGATCTAGTCAGTGTATTAATGAGGCGGCCTTATATTTTGTATGTCCATAGAGAGCTAAAAAGAGCAGAGTAAAAAAGAAAAGAAAAATATTAAATTTTACAACTAGTACAGTGCTATGCACTGAGAACTGTATGAAGTCATTAAAAAAAAAAAAAAAAAAAAAAAACAAGAAATTACCGCGTGTAAGCTTTGTGAAAGTGGAGAAGCAGTTACACTTTTTTTTATCGTTATCAAATAAAAAAAAATAAACATTTCTCTTGTTCTCCGAACGCCATCTTTTTATATTGCTCTTTTCTGCAGAGTTTAACGATCTTCTCTGGGCAGTATCGATATTTTGGTAAAAACAAAATTCCTACGGGCGATAATTGCGTCACGGAGAAATCAAAAGGTATTAGCGCATGCGCACTTCGTATAACGTAAGCACCTCTGTCTCGATTGAAAACAAAAAGAATGTCACTTCGGTATTAATTGTAAATTAAGTCGTTGCGTTTACGTAGTTTTCCCAAGGAGAAATTCTATTCGATTATAATCTTTCTAATCAACTTAGCTCCAAATGAGAGCTTCGTACAATAAGACTGCGCGTTTGTTAATTATGAGTGAAATCAACGGGAGGATTTAAAGCAAAAAAAAAATCCTTTTCGTTTCCATGAACGTTGCTTGTCGTTCATGTTTCTTTTTCTTCTACGTTTTAATCATTAGAATACTTTTATCGCCGTCCAAGCGCGTCAGTCCTGTACACCAGAAGACTCTTATACTGTAGAATCATATAAGAGGACTCTACTTTTTGAATATTGGACTGATGCAAAACGACGAATGTGTTACACACCACGTGTTCTGGTCCACTGGCATTATCGTGGTAAAACTTAACGAGGAATTTTGCAATTATCATAATTTATTAAGGACATATCAGAAAATAGGCATATCTACCGACTACGCTTCCTTTTCCATTCTTCTCTTAATTGCTATTAAAGCGACGGACACACGTATACGTATATAAACACACATCACAGTCTTAACACGCAAAATTAGGTTAGCAGACCGATAGACGCATTTTACCTTAAATTATTTATTTCAAGTATAAAAAAAACAGACATTAATATTACATTACGTTTTACCGTATCGCATTACATTTCATTCTATTCTATAATATTATATTATATTTACGTTATAGTGTAACTATGAATATTTGTATTTAAAAAAAAAAGTGAATTTTGCGTGCGAACAGTGGTAAATGTGTGTGTATGAAAGAGAATGTGAAAGAAAAATGGTGAGGGGGGAGATAGGGGAGCGGGAGGAAGCGAGTTTTGAACTACTAAGTGAAACAAATAATAAAAAATGGTCTCTTCCATGTTTGACTTATAATGAGGAGGGATGTTTTTTTCTTCATAATGATAATACCAATGGTAATGGCGTCGCGACGCTTCCGGGATAGTAGACGCCAACCGGAACCGTCGTGAGATCAGAAATGGTGGTGGTTGGGATTGGGCCAATGGTTAAACGTATCATAGCTTACACGTGGTTGGTTGTACATATTTCTATAAAGATACGAAAACTCAAGGTAACTGCACGAGGAAAATGGCCTCGCTAATGATATATATATATAATATATATATTTATATAATATATATATTGTATATACATGTATACAATGTATATACAATATGTATATATATATACATACAGAAATAGAATAACGTATTGGGTCCTTTTGACGACGAACAATGTACTGTTTTTGAATAACGGATTTAAAAAAGGGAAGCGACAATGACGATAATATAACGATGATAATTATGACAGGTGATGATAACAATAAAAGTGAACGATAAATAATAGGGAATAATAGTTTATGGATAAACATAAAAGAGAGTTTCAGTGAAGGTATATTATATTGTAAAGACTCCTATATACAAGAGTAATAAAGTCGAGGGCTCCCAATTTTTATTGAAACTGAAAAGCCGTTTTTTTTTTAATTCGTGAAACCACCGTCATTAATACAAAACGTTCGATATTTACAGACGGATGCACGATGATACTCGTGCTGGTGTCACATCGAGATCCTTGTTTAGATCCTGCAAATTCTAAGCTCACTACTGAACTAATATATTATACTAGATAGAGTCATGGTGATTAGACTGATGTTTTTGTATTAGAATTCATGGTTCTCGCTCGTTTAGGGATAACTTTGTTTTTCCCATGTCTTCTGGAGGAATCAAAGGGATGTATCTCGTTCGTGGATCCTTTTGTCGTTCGTAAGCATACGGGAAAATCATTGCTCGTGTGCTTGTACTGTTGACTCGAGGTATTCTTTGGATATGCGAAATTATTTCTGACTCTGTGCTGGTGAGCGTCGTTGATGACGTTGAACTTTGACTCTCATCCGTCGAGGATGGCGAGAAAAAGCTGTCAGGTTGTGCAAAGTCGATTAAAGGAATAAATTTTCTTTCTTGACGTTGTGGCAGGCTGCTGTTTTCTTTTTTATTGTCTGGATCGATATTTATTAATGGTTTTATTGTTGTTGTTGATTGTGTCTTGTCAGTCTCTTTCAATTTTTCATATCTCTGTACTATGTTGCTCGTCAGATTAAAGGTTATATTGGAACTTGAAGAGAATTCAGGATCTTTTGTATTTGGAATTGGCTGTGCCTCTTTGGTAAGAAACTTTGGTCCATTTATTATAGGAAGCCAATCGTTTAGTTTAGTTTGAGATGCTGGGTCCTGTCTGCTTTGTATACGTGGTGATACTGACCACTCGTCACTGCTGCCATCTGTCGAAGCAATGTTCTCCTTTGAAGTTAGATTATTGCGTCCATTTTCTTTCTCTGTATACCAAGATTTATCAGTTCTGTTATTTGTTTTTATCTCTTCAATGTTTTCAGTACTGGAGGCTGAATTTGATTTGGTTTCAGTACTTTGTACTGGGACCCATTCGGTCTCTGCACTATTCTTCACTTTTGAATTTTCGCGTGATACATTTTTTGATGGACGACTACTTCGTTCCTGATGAAGAAGCGATCTGGAAGTAGTGATACTGGTAGTCGTAGTGGTCCACTGATTTTGAAACCTATCTTTGGATTCTGAAGTAGATTCATCCAGGGTCTCGTCAGCGATGTCACCAAGAGGTGGGAAGTACGTAGGTTCGTAATTACTTCTTTGCCCACCAACGAAGCTAGGTGTGTATTGTGAGATTAACGGAAGTAGTGTTTGCCTAGCGTATCTCTCCGCCTGAGCTAGGATACCTGCCAGACGTTCCGGAAGAAATTGGACAGTGAATCCTCTGGAGGATGTTTCTGCACTGTCGAAGGACTTCTCCGAGTTGGATCTAAAACCCAAACCAAAACCTGTATTCTGCCTAGCTGATCTTGGACGCAGAATTGGCTCAGTGATTTCCGGAAGTCTCAAGGACCTTCCGCTTTCCTTTTTCGGTAGCTTGAGCACCGGCTCCTCGATTTCTCTAGGGAAATCTGTACTCCAGTCGAATCTTCGATAATTCTCAGAACTCTCGGAATTATCATTGTAAGAAAATTCACGTGGCGTTACATTGGTCTCTGAAAATCCACGACCACTTTCCGCTTCCGTATTCTCTAAAGAGTTGGTCTGACTGTCCTCCAGGTCAAGAACTGACCAAGGATTCGACGGAATACGTGGTTTGTTGTCTCGTAATTCCTCTCGATTATTTGTCTTCTTAACCTTTGACTCTTCGCGTGAACTCTCTTCTCTCGAAGGTCGACCACCCTCGTAAAAGATCCTAATGTTCTGGTCTTTCGTAAACGGACCTACACCTTGTCCAACCCTACTACTTTCCTTGGAAAAGACTTCAACGGAGAAGTCTCTGTCGTAATTTTGCTCCTTTGTAAATGGACCAATGCCAACGTCTGTTTTTTCTTTGAAAATTGTATCTGGCAACTCAGTTGTTGTAAATCCAATAATGGCGGTGCTGTCCGTATTACTGTCGAAGGTTGTAGTACCTATAGGATTATTAGCAGTTGTTGTACCAGCTGTTCCCTCAAATATTGTTGATGCTGTTGTACTGTCTGATGATTCCACAGGAATATTACACTCCCCAGGATACAACGGTAAGTATATAGAACGACCGGATTCAAGAATGAGACCTTTTTTGCATACAGATAAACCTTTTCCAAAACTATCCAGGATCACGACCTTGTCGATGCTCCAGGACACTAATCCTGATGATATCCAACCACTGTACGCTGTGTATTTGATCTGGAAGAATTAACACAGGATTTAATTAAAAATTCGAACACATTTTTTTACAGCATTAAAGGAAATTAAAAAGTTTCTTTCGACCCGGTCGTACCTCAATAGCGTGCAGGTTAGTAACAACAGGATGCGGTACGACAATTTTCTGCAAGATGGCACCGACTAGAAGTTCCTCATCATCCTTCTTAGTCATAGTGAAGGTCTCGTTGAAGGAAGCCTCGCCGACGAGGGTGATCTGTAACTTCCCATAACTCCTAGTAGGTCTTTCACTCCGACTGTTGTACACTTTTATCTGATACTGATGAGCACAAAATGGTTCCTCGTCTCTCGTGAGAAGATACAATTGTCCACGTGCTGATGACTGATCACTATAGTATCCCATATCGCCGCAGGGTCTACCAACGCCGTTTACTCCGCATGGGAAACAGTCACCCCGTAGAAGACCATCGTAACCGTGCTCGCAAGGAAATGCCGGAAACCGACATTTTGGACTTACAGAATCAGTGAACAATTTGTAAGCTCTTCTGTGGTTGCACAGTGACCTTCCTTCGACAGCACTCGCTGAAATTATAAAGTTCCCGACCGTTATCATAGTCAAACTCTTACGTAAGCTAAATGAATCAGCTAATCAAGCAGAAATAACTAGACAATTCGATGACGTTTAACAAATAGGAAAAAGGTAATTATAAATTTCGTTACTTACACCATATAATATCCGAAACCGCACCGAGGAAGAGGTTAGAACATCCGGTCTGCATTCTTCCTCCGTTAGGATAAAAATCAACGTCACCCATAGGTTGCCAGGACCCTAACCCTCCCAGGATCAATTGTTCGCCGTTGCTGTGTATAACGTCAACAAAATTCGCATCAGTAGCGTCCAACCTGGCACGTGGATCCTGTGACTCGAATAATGGACCAGCTGGATCCAATCCGGTGATTCTGGACACATTGCCAAGCTCGGCTCCAGCAAAACCAGCGACGTGCGCACCAAGACTGAATCCAATGAGATGCACCTTTTCCAAAGGTACATTAAGACTGCGCACCAGCTTAGCCAACTGTCGTCCTACAAGACGTGTATTAGCTGCAGCCCTTACGTAATTTGGTACAGCACTTCCTGGACCCCAGTCGACGCAGACTGTAAGTTTACTTAGTTACTCCATTGAAGACTTTCTCGATGAAGGTTATAGTCGGACTTCTTAGTTTCAAGTTCACGTACCAATATTACACTCGTGAACAGACATCAGAGCAGATCTCATCTCATAGACCCAGATATGATCACAGCTTGATCCAAATCCATGTACAATGACTTTAGTAGGAAGTTCCGGGTCAATGGTACGATGAGCATTGTCATTGATGTTCTCCGCAGGTACTTCCGTCGGGATGGACCTGGCCTTCCTGCTACCGTACACGAGGAATCTAAAAGAACATAATAATTGTACCAAAAATTGTAAATGTTTGCTAAAAAAAATTATAAGTATTTTTCAAATTATCAGAAGCAAAAATTGAAACATTCTCTACATACCTGGTACCAACGTCCTTAGGAGGTGATGGCAGCATCTCAAGGTAACTAAATGGACCAGTATCTTCAAAGCATCCAACTACCTCATAACAAACTCTGGATGCTTCCCTTTTAGTCCTACGCGGATTCCGCTTCTGGATTTCCCACTCCCTCATGGACTCCACAACCGATCTAAAGATAATGGCATCGTTCTTCTCATCGACTGATTCGTCAAGAACAGTCGGCCAGTCAGTGGCCGCCATTCCTCCAATCCAAAGTGCACCACCACCTATAAACAGAAACATCCAATTAATAATGTTTCACTCTATTTTTTACTCTTCATATTTTGAAAAATCTTCACTCCCAACTCCCACATCCTGCCTATAATTTTTGAAAAAGAACTCAAGCGGATTAAACTGTCTTACGGATCCGTCTACGAAAACAAGAGTCCATGTTTCTCTAAGGATAAACACATCTGCCCACGCACTGATCTTAAAGTCATTTTAATGACATCTCACAGGTGTCAGAAGACGCAGTTTCTTGCTGCAATATAAAAGTATTCAACTTTCAAGCGTTCTCACGGCGTCGAAATGAACGCCCTCGGGGTTTTTTTCCAAAATAAAAATATATTCAAGCGTTCTAGTAGCCATCGAACCTAAGATAACTTGCGACAGAGATACAACAAAGAGATTCAAAACTCTCCATCCTTTTCGCTTAAACTCTTGCGCATAGCAAATAATTTTTTTTTCAGTCGGACAAAGTGCGACCTTTTTTATTATAAGAAACCGCGCACCTGCTTGAAGATTAACGGAAATTGCAAACTCCGTCATTCCCACGCGTCATTCTATACTTATATATAGATCATCTAAATCACAAGTAATACTAACTATAGTACTTAACCAAATTGACAGTAAATGACTATATACGAAAATTATGTTTCCACAATCTTGTGTTTATAGGTCGTGCAAGGTTGGTACACATTGTCACGTGACCTTCATTCGGATCTCGTTTAACGCACCGTTAATGATCACTGCGAAATTCATACCGGAGAGGTCATTGTTCCCGTTGCATTAAATTCCAACGTATTCATGGTGCACGAATAATACTCCTACGTGAGAACCAAAAAGAAATTCGATTCGATTCAAATTCTCATTACGACATAAAGTACAGTAGAAAAATTGTTTAACTTACAAAAATTACGACTAGTCATTTTTCGATACAGGTCAAAGATTTTTAGTACCAATCAGTACCAATCTTTCCAAGCGGTACAGACAGACAAAAAAATTTGCCTTAGGTCATGAATATTTCGCAATGCAGTTGCGAAATGTTAGGCTTTACTTACATATAAATGGCAAGCAAAAGAAGAAACGAGTTATTCGCCAAGCGTAACTAATACGGGTGCAAATGTAAACGTGATCGATACGTTGTATTATAAAACATATATCTAGCTGCATATACCATAATGATATAAAAGTACAATGTATATCTATATGTACAGAAGAATACTCAAGTCAATAAATGTATTTGTACCATTACAAACTTTTTACATCATTAATTTCTTTCTAATAGAAATTCGTTACAATCAAAAATCATTCTAGCGAATCCAGTACGCAATTCACAGTACTCGACCAATTCAGATAGATTTAAGAATACATAGTGTGAACGAACCCATAATAACAATGCACAATTGCTACGCGCTGTTCTGGTTTAAATTCTTTCTCATATTCTACTGGTACCTTCGAGTCTTGCGGCTCAGTTCTATCTGCGACAACAACAGGCTATTCGTCTCTCGCTCGAACGAACCACCCAAGTAAATTAGGTGAGATGAACACACTTGGACAGACTACTGCTAGAGACTCGAAGGTGACCTAGACGCTGACTTGGTCTCCTAGTAGCTAACGGTACGGGACAATGGAGGTTTGTGAATGTACAGGAAATGCTTTCTGCAACGGGATCTTAAGAGATTATGTGAATTATTCTTCCTTCGTGGAAATGAAGGAACGATAGGAAGTTTACGACAGGAATATAAGTGACGAACTGACGTTAATAGAGGGATACGATGGATTTATTACAAGTGTGACCTCTTTTCTGTCTTTTCATTATTATGATTCAATTTAATGCACCGAAGACTGGTAAATATGTCAGGTTATGTTACTGAAATGACCTTTTAGCTAGTCTGCGTACTACATAGTTTTTTTCGTGTGGATTTATGGACTTTTGGAGTTAATGAGATGTAAGGTTAACTTTACGAAGGTTATGTGCCCTTTGAAGTCAATAGGTTATACTATGATTATGTGAAGCGTTTAGCGTTGTTCAGGAGTATGTGAAGTTTTTACTAGTTCTGAAGGTTTTTTTTTTGTTGGAGTTTGAATATACGGGGATTAGAAGTGTCATTTAAAGGTATCGACTTATAGGTACTGGAGAAAGTCGTGGAGCAATGATTCTCTAGAGAATTCTTTATTAGGATCGTTCACGCCCCTTTCTTCTCCCTCCATGACGTTCAAGTTGTATTCA
Organism: Hartigia nigra; assembly: GCA_031001745.1. Classification (NCBI taxonomy): domain Eukaryota; kingdom Metazoa; phylum Arthropoda; class Insecta; order Hymenoptera; family Cephidae; genus Hartigia; species Hartigia nigra. The sequence continues at coordinate 316,339 of JARPRG010000126.1, read as the reverse complement.
TCATCGTTTCCTTTCACACGACCGATTCGTCTCTTACGCCATTTTTCATTTGTTAGGAGACTCTTGGCCTAGTAGAACTAAGTGTTGGATGATGAGATTTATGATATTACTTTACTTCAATTAGATTCGTGGTGTTCGGAGTGACAAGACAATCATAAAATGGCTGTGGTTCTGCCAGAACTAAGTGATACAGTATCTTTTTATCTTTGTTCTTTCGTAAATCTTTTGAACCGCCGAGGTCAAATACCAAACTGACCTATTGCAGACTCGGGACTTTACATATGTCGTACTAGATGGCTATCAGGATGATTGTGGTTTATAGCGTTCTGAGGTCAACTCGAAAGTAAAGTTTCTGTGGAGAATTTTACAAATCCCCAGACTTTTACTAAAGCCAGGCTACTACTCGCGTTAAAAGGGGTCAGACGTAACGAGGCTCTCGAAATTTACCGTTCTTCGCGATTGCACTACTGCCAAATACGATTTCCTATAGGTAGACGTTCATTCTGTGTTTCTTCTTTTTCGTTGCGGTACGTAACGTGCTTATTGATACAATTCCTTTCGCGAATAGACTGAAAGAAAGATCAGACCGGACTTTAGCGATTGGAAAGTCAGTTTTAGACTTTTGACCTATTCAGTACATTTTTAACTCATGCAGATTCATATGACTTTTCCAACTGGATACTTTAAGAATTTACCATCGACTCATCGAATGACTATAGATCTTGAATGTAGGTTGTCAGGTAGTTGCTGTCTAGAATGTTTCATAATTCTTCCAGATGAAGACGATAGAGATAGATACAAAAAAAACGGGTACACTCTGGGGTTAGACTAAGGAGGGGAGTCTATGATTCTGACTTGACAGAGATGTAATATTTGTTTAAGTCTTAACTCATGATTATTAATGAAGCATAATTTAAGTGCTTAGAATAAGTGTATAGATTTAACCCAAATCCAAACATTTAAGTGTCTTTATGAAATCGAGTCTAACTGGTATTAGTTTCATTGGAATCCATTAGGCAGAAATAGAAAATGCTAATGTAATAAATTATCGTCAGTTCTGGATCTGTCGAAGCGTGTACATGCAATGTTAACAGGTGCATGTAGATGCACATACATAATGCGTAGATTATTATAGTACAGAAGCGAACGTCGCTTTCACTGGCCGTGGCGCAAAGTCAATTTGCAGCTGCACCAGTTTTCTTCAATGACAGCGACTTGTAACTATTCAGATTGCACGCTCCTTTGCACTTCAAGAATTCGGTGCGCCATTTTTATATTCTTATTGATATATAATGTTATTACATGTCCTGCAGAAATTCTTCGTGCGAGTATCCTATGAGCTTTGACCTTGTTTGAAAGTCATATCTTTATTGTCTGATTACCTAATAGTGGTAATTTAGCTTGTAAAATGTAGATGGGTGATGAGTCCTGGTGAAATTATTGTCATTGGAAACGGCCAGGAGAATCAGGACAATAATGAAACCAGGAAATTCGGTGGTCATTATTTATCAAGAAACCACGTGCTTTTTGAATCTTTAGAAAGAATAACCAGTTACAAACTTAGGGAGTATATTTTATATGAAGATTAATTAATTTTATGAATGATTCTCAATTACACACCGTCACGGCCAATCCATCCTAGTATCCAGAATGCAAGAAGAAACTTGCCAATCATTGCACGATCTTCGAGTCCACTTGAAATTTGCGAAATGTCGCAAACATTCAAAAAGACATAATTCACGTATATGGATGATTCAATTTTGCCTAAATGATTTTCTGTGTCTTTCTTAATTCTTTCTTCTTTAAATTAAGCTTTATACATTCTTGTACTGCAAAACTCGATTACTGCGCCCACCTCAAAAATCTTCACCAGCTTCAAAGTCGACATCGAATTCAATAACTTGTTAGTACATTAATCGTGTTTTCCAAGTAATTCATAATTCACTGCACTGTAACGAACATCCACTTGATTTCTGATTTTTTATAACGCACAGCGAAAACCCAGAAGCGAAATTACTATTATCGACTTGCTGCCTTTTAGTAGTTCCGCTCGTTCTCACTAACAGTGACTTCTTCGTCCTTTACCGTGACGACACACACGACTCGGATTCATCGTCACGCCATATCATAACTCTTCAACACTCTTCTATTAAGTCTCTTGAACAGTCTTAAATAACTCTTAGACCCTTCTCACTTATTGTTTACTTCTGACTATTCATCTTCTTCATTCGCATCTGTGTCTTCTTTCAAATTTTATCAGATGCACCAAAGGATGCTTGACGCCTTTGACAAGATTCAAACAAAATATCAACTGTCAACGGCAAGCTTTCGTAACTGTCAAAGTATCCATAATTTCAGTTCTAAAAATTTCCGAATATTCTGACTATATTACAACAATAAATATACGTTAAGGATTGAGTTGCAATGAATCTGAAAACAACAGAGCGCAGTCTATTATTAACAATGTTTTCGTTCTTCAGATGACTGATTATTTATCTCGATCTTTCGACACGCGAGAAACTCGGGATTTAGTTGACACGACGCGGATCGAACGGGGTTTCACAGTTGGCGCAAGACGTTCGAGGGGCCTTAATCCAGTGAAGAGAGAGTTGTAAGCATGCAACCAGGAACGCGAGTGTTGCCTGGTGGCCTACTATAACAGAACTGACTCCCACCACGGCGAGGTCGGCTCTTTAGTTAGTTGCCATTGCCGACGTATACAACTAAAGCTGCTTCATGAACAGTGTTTAATACAGAACGTTTAAATGCATTTGTTACATTTCTCTTCTGTCTTCTTCTTTTTTTAATTTGCAGCTATATCTGTCTATTTGTCCAAATATAGAATTCTTAGTTATGCACCACTGTCATTAGTAGCTTTATATCCTATTGCAATAAAACAGGTCATCAATTATTTTAGACTGATATTATTCAAACAAAAACATAAAACAGAAATTGACTTTCTTTGTCTTCTAGGTATTTATTTTGATTTTCTTACATCGTCTGGAACGTGCAACATTTTTCCTGAAAAATTATGTCGCCATTGGTGGATTGGTAAAACTGCAGTGGTGAAGTTGAGAATAATTTTGAATTCCATGGAAAGAATGAAAGAGTGCATTCATTGTTTGCTATAAGAAGGTAACGTAACGTGAGAATTTAGTAACGAACGTTAAGTGCATGAACGAAGAAGAATATGAGAAGAGTTAGGAAAGTAGAGAAGGTGTATATGGTTAGACAATCTTCTTATGTTACCTTTGTAAACCAGGTCACAAGAGCCCAATCTTGAGCGATAGCTTGAAACTGGCCAAAAACGGTAAGACAACTGTTAGAAGAAATTTTATGTATCCTAGTTAATTTTTTTAACGATATTAGACAATTCCTCGAAATCCTTGAACATTCATCATACGATTTCACTTGTTCAATGATAGATACTCATCGTATCGGAATGGCTTACGTGCATTTAGTGAGTGGAACTGACAAATTGCATAACGAAATGTCATCCCTCCGATCGGTAACGACTTTGTTTACTGTTTTCTAATCTATTAAAATTCTGCGCGAAGAAGTCTTGTCAGAGGTTTAAATATTTCCGGTTAGTCGATCTCACCGTCTGCAGAAACCAGCCGGTTTTCTTTTCTCTTTGTAGATTGGTAGAAGCCATCGATTTCGCAAGATGATCTCTCGCTCTTCGAATTTTTCAGTCATAAAAGATATTGGATATCGTCATTAATAATCGAATCCCTATATACACATTAACGATAAAGTCAAGTAGAGAATTCACTGAAAGAATGTCCATTGTAGTTTCTAGTTGTCTGATTCCCGAAATTTGAATCCTGGCAGTCTACAACAGTCACAAACAATTATGTGTAATATTTGGCAAAATATGCGTGAATACAATTCTGTCACGATTGACAATGAAAGACGATAGAGGTGGGTGGTTCGGTACCTGAATACTAAACAGACACTATGCAGCCATATTGGACGGTACCCTCCATATCTCTTAATACCTTCATGCGTTTTTATCGTTGCTTAACGAGCCTCCAGAATTTTCCTGGACATATGTCGCAATGGCGAAGTTTCACTGCGATCGAAAGTGCTTCGCTTCGTGCTCTTGTTATTTGAATCTATGTACGTTTTGCACTGGATACTGTTCCGTACCTGGTGGTACTATCCTTACACGAATAGTGTACATACAAGATATAACATTTGTAATTGCTTCATTTATATCGAGTCACTCGGCGTGGCGTGTTTAATAGAAAATCTTGACGTCCTTCTATACTAAGGACTGTTATATTTAAAGTCCTACTTTTTTTACCTGTATTACACTCGTCTGCGTAAAGCATTGAAGATTTTATAGAGTCTTGTGCAAGAAGAAGACACGGAATCGTTGCGACATCGGTTTGATGATCATGAATGTCGTAACAGTTCGTTAAATAGCGTTAAGAAAATCCACGTGTGAGAAACTCAGAAACAAGTCCATTGTTTTCTTGCGTTAGACTAGGAACTGAGTATATACTAACGTATGATGAGATTACACTGTGTCAGGTAAATAATGTCTTTTATATTTAAAGGAATAATGTACATCTTATCTTTTTGTTGATCTGAAGATGCCGCTGACTGCGAGATTGATTAATGTTTCAGTAAAGCCATTTTGACTCCATAGTGATTCGACTATTGTGTTTTTAACTGGACGCGAAGAAGTTTTCTTTCCAATTTTTGTTTGAAATAATTAGAAGCACTATGCAAGTTTAAAAGGAAATACGTGTCGGAAGAAGCACAGGATATGTCTTGTAAGTTGTAGATATAAACGTATAGTATATATATTATATTGACCGGTCACTTTCGCTCGTTGACGACTTTCAAGTTTCAAGTACAGCCATAGGCTGTTTATTCTCTATACGTATGTACCTACGTACTCTTCACGAAAGTTTAAGATGGCCCATCCTTTGTGCCGTAAGTTAATTATCTACGATTAGCACATTGCCGAAAAATGCAACGAGACGATAAGCGAAGGTGTAAATAATATCGGAGAAAGTTTCCAAAAGAGATGGATGAATGAATAAATCAGCTTCCGTATCTTCCTTTAAAATTCCGTCGCCATGAATCATCCTCTGATCCATTTCAGTCTTGTACATGCGTACATAATTAAAAAAAAAAAAAACGGGAAAACCCTCGAGGTATCGTGGAGGCGGGGGCAAAAAAAGGAGAGTGAACTTTCTAAATTGTTAAAGAGTTCAGAAGAAATTTTCACTTCCTTCTTCACCCTGTGTTCTCACGTGGCTTGATCTTTCCGATAGAAAATACTTTTCTTTCATTCGTATCTCGACTAATGAAATTCAAATAAGCCCGCGAGCTCTTGCAGTTTTTCTTCGTGTTGCTTCTTTTTGCTATTCGAATGTTCTGGTATGAATGTAGACGAACGTGTTGCGGATGCGGATACAAAGTGACGACATGTGCTAGTAGAGAAACGGGATGTAATTTGAAAGTGGTCCAGCTTCTTGTAAGTATATACATGTATATACAGCAGATACTTCTTAACACTGAGAAGCGACTTTCTATTTTAGGCAAGTTCAAGGCCGTTGTCCCAAGCGTCCTCCTTTGTATAAACGTCATATTCTCTTTTTATCTACAGTGACAATGTATAATGATTCACGGATATCCATTTAGGAATAATTGATGTTATCTAAAGAGATATGTAGAATAACAGAATTATGATAACTTTTAATTGTTCACTTTTTATTGTTTTATTATGTAATGTGTGACAAGCTTACGAAACATCTACATTTGTGACTACTTTTAATATTTTTAACAATTGTTTCATCAGTCATTATTTTCTGTGTTTTTAGATGACTTGATATAGTTTCAATACATCATATGATATCGATCTTTCACATTCATTCATCCTTGGTGCGACTCTATTGTCAACGAGGAATTTAAAGTATGTATTTTTATGATAGAGTTCTATAAAACTTTCTGTACAAGCCAAGATAAATTGATAGTTGAATACAATTTATTATGTTTATTTCTTCTTTAAATTCAAATATTTAGTGACATCAAAGTCATCTTCTACATCCTCTTCAATCTTGACTTTAGTTTTAGGCTTGCGTTTTTCAAGCCTTGCTTTACGTTCAGCTTCTGACAATGTATAAATATCCAAAGGCAATTGTATTATCATCCTTGGTTCATGATATGGAATTATTATAGAGCTACCATCGGGGTTGACCAATACTGTTGGATATGTTCTTTCGTAGATCTTTCTGTGTATCTTTGTTATACCTGCAGTCCAACAGTTAAAATCTCTGCTGAAAGCTAATGAGTTTCTTGTTGTTCTCAGTAAAGCCAATGTATGAGATTTCATCCTGAAACATGATAAATTGTAAGACGTTCACCGTATTGAGCAAGCACAACAAACGAACAGGTTATGTCGACTCTACTAAACTCTGTCACACTCATTTGCACTGTTTTTTACATTAATAACTATGCCTAGTATTATATTTTTACAAACATGACAATTATTATATTAATTGGACAGAAAAATTTAATTGAAAACAATGTAATACCTAATAACCGGCGAAAGCAACCGAAAAATTATTTACGTTGAGTCTTGTCGTCTGCTACCTCAGCATCACTGAGCATCACTGAGCCAAAGAAGATATATTACATGGAAGCACAGGCCTTACGGGAGCGTTGCCACGATTTCTTGGGGTGATTCCGAAGTAAT
>JARPRG010000126.1:299302-309512 GCA_031001745.1 Hartigia nigra | reverse complement strand
GACAATCGCGAGGGGCGTGTCTTGAACTTGTGTTATTGTGTGTGGCACACCGATAGGTCGCCGCGCAGTCTATCGGCAAAAATATATACTTCGTTTTCATTGCCAAATATTAACACGGGACCTGTGCTTCCATGTAATATATCTTCATTGACTGAGCATATACAAGAAAGTGATGAGAGTGGGACTGGGATCACAACGCTCGCCCACTGGAGCAAAAATCATAGATTGGACATAACATCGTTGTGGTGTGACTGGACTTCACGTAAAGGAACAAGATGTTCTTTCGTATCGTTACTTTTACGTTAGCTTCCATCAACGTGCTTCAATTTTTTTGAACTGGTTAAATTTTTTTATACAGTTTTGAGATAGTATAACCAGAGTTTAAACTATGATCAATGTCGGTGAAATTGGCCCTTAATATTTTATCATTAGTTATCGCTTTCCATTTTATTTTCTGAGATTATAATCTCATTCTCTCTCAATTCTTGTGAGCCAAATTGAAACTGTTTATACTCATGCATTGCCAATTTTTGGTGATATAGCAACTATCAGTTTCCACACTTATCACAACGAACTATAAAGCATTCCAAGTAAATACAAGACGAGACAGTGTCAATCTAGTAATTCATGATATTCTTGATTAAAGAATAAAGATGTATATTCACTTGAAATTCTCAAATAATTTCAGTCAACTGGTTGATAGCGACATCTAACGGAATTGTGAAAAATTATCGAGTAAGATAAAAAAAATTGTCCTTAGCCCTTCACCTTCAGTAGAAATTTCTGGAATTATATCAGCCTTCAATACTATCGTCTGATATAAGTATTTGACAATAATGGAAAGTGTTCTTCAGGAAAAATCATTTGTATCGTAAAAACATCTCGTCCTCTAAAAGACCTAATAAAATTACAAACAGAAAGTTTTACATTTTCATTAATGTTACTGATATACCATAATTTTCTACCCCAATTTTTGCACGTATCATCCATCGAAATATCTCCCTCAAAGAATACCCAAACAATATGATACACCCTGTATAGTCCATATATCTAGGTCTATGGAGAACGGAAACCATAAAGGAAAGTAGGTGAAGCGTGAACCAGTCATCGTCGTGTATAACAATTGGACCATATCGGCCAATAAATAAATATCGTGTCTTTATTACTAAAAAAACTATAACCACAAATATCTCACAGATAGACCATAAAGAGTAACGAGTCTTACAATGTTCAAGCACAAGTATCATCAGCAATCGTAGATTCGGCGAGAGTCGTCTTTCTGAATATCCTTGTGACAATCGCCAGGCAGTTTCATATAGTCGAGACGATTTCTGAAAAGGGTACATACTAAAGTACATTGCTGATCATCCCCTTGAAAATACGCCGCCTATTCGCAAAAAAAAATACAAGGTGCAGAGAAATCTATCTCTGTGTACCAATTTTCAAAATTTCGTTTTACCGACCTTAGCATGTGCACGTGCATAAAAAAACTAGCATCATCACAATAGAAAAATGCACTCTCAACGCATGCTGCATGCAACAAACAAAACAAACTCTGCAATACTAGCCAAGTGGATGAACCACGCTCTTCTGTAGACGTCGATCATTATTGGACGAGATTATCGACCAATTCATTATCGATACCATACTTTATCAATATTCATAAGAACGAAGCATTCGAATTTCCGAACGTGATTTTCACAGCGGATACGATTTGCAGCAGTTGCAGATATTCGTCTTGCCCCGTCCTATCAAATGAACCCATTTAGTCTTTCTAAAACAACCAGGGTAACGAAGACCTCTGTTCACTATGCAATTCATCTACATGACCGTCAGTCATCTTTTTCTAGTTTTTAATTTTACGTTGTTTCTTTGTTCTTTGCTGGTTCGGCAACTGTATTTAAAAAAAAAAGTGGACAAAGTACCAACTACCTGAAAGCTTTAAGGACTATTAGTTTCTTATACACGTTTCTATTTTATACCAGAAGAGTGCGCACGCATAATTATTTCTACGAAAAAAAAAAACAGCTCCAGTACTTGCCTATTTCTAACGTGTTGTGCAATAAGAAGAAACTTGCTTTTTTTTTCTTTTTCTTGTTTCACCCATTTTCTTGGAATTTGACATTATCAAAACGGACGAACAATCCACACAAAGATACGTATCAACGGACATAGGACTGATGTATCAAACCATGCGATGAACATTTTATTAATTCGATGCTCTTTTGATAATAATGGCGTAAGTGTCATAATTTGGATGGTCGCCCACTTGAAAATGCATAAAGGTACGTAGAGCGATCGTAAAATCGTCCAGCTACGTAATACAATATCAATTCTCACTACAAACACACACACTCAAAACAAAAATTCCCACTAGTCGAAAAAGTGCATTTCTTTTTTATTGATTATTAGCTTTTTCAACCACATTCATTTTTCTACGTTCTACGATCGCAATGATTATGGCATCTTCAAAGCTCTCGCCCTTTGGCCATGCCCAAGGAAGTGGCTGTCGCTTTAATTGTATATATCATACTGCTACACAAGATCATTCTATACCCAGCATGCTTAAACACGCACACGCAATTCAAAATATTGCACCAGAAATCCGATGATAACAAAATTAATCTTCTGTAGCAGTAAACTGCAAAAATTGTCATCACGCACGTTCGAAATTATCAAGTTGAATTGCAGACGTACGCACGAAGTTTAAATTACTTGCAATTTTCGTCAGCTGCTATGATATTACAGTCTGGAACGGTTATATTGAAGACACTGTGGAGACACGAGTGAAAAGTAATGATTGGAGATACTAAGATACAAGTCATGACGAGCAAGAATGGAGACTGTTGATAATATCAATTTTTGTCCTTACAAATGTCATTGTCATCGTTGAAAACATTGGGGATGATACGACGCAGCATGTCATCGGTAATAGTAAAATTCTTAAACATAGTAGTACTAATTACTTCGTTTAAATAAGGCAAAAGTTGAAAAAGTGAAAAATGAAGGTGGAGCAAATGTAAAAAAAAAAAAGAAAATAAATTTGTCATGGAAATTGATCCGATGAAAAATTTGCTACTATATAGCAAGAATAAAAAATTACATCGCCTTCGAATAATAGTCATTCTACTTTTGTACGTTTTTTTCATATCATCATTGTTACTCATTTTGGATTGGTCGAATCTCTGTCTCTTCCTGACTCTATCAGTAGATCAATAAGACGTCTACAATTTCTGTATTTCAGGAAGATGGAGGATTTGTAACTACGAATGTCACAATGAGGATCCTTAATACTATTTCCTCAGCATTTTTTGCTGAGACAATAAAATAGATACATGCATACGCGGTATGTGATATTGCAAGCCAGAATTGTCGTCAGGTAGGCTACACTCGGCCTTTCAGGTCGACCATCCCTCCATTGGCATGTCTGCAATGTCAAAAACTCTTGCTCTACCCCATATCCAACACGAATAGGATAACTAGGAAGCCATCTTTCGTTTGGCGATATATATATACATATTTTAACGCAAGCCCAGCTTAATTAAATTAAGCCGAACTGAATTCGGAACAAAACAAGACAAGACGAGGCAAGACGAGATAAAACAGAAATATCGACAGATTACGGACTGAGTTGATAAATGTTTTTTTTTTTATGAATTCTTCCAAGCAATAATTATTAATGAAAAATATAATGACATTGCTATACTTGATTAATGCAAACGTTATATATGTGTGCCCATGCCCTCACTTTGTTTTCCTGTGAAATAATAACACACACAAAAATGCAGGCAAATTTTATCCAATCCCATCAATGCATGCTTCAAAAATATTTCTTTGAATCTCAGTCCCCGTAAAACGTTGAATCCACTGAACCACGTGCAGACCATGTCTCTTATGAAAGTATTTGTGCGATAAGAGAGAGCATGAGATAAACAAGAATAAGCAAAAAAAAAATAATGAAGCAAATATTTGGCAGCAATAAATAGGTATGGAGGATGTGGAGAAAAGAAAAAGAGATGGAAAGTAAAGAAAGACGAGGGGCGGAGGGACAGAGACGCGAGGATGAGGTGATGGAGTGAAGCTAACGCACCTGTAGAGAACGTAGTGCTGTATAATGAAGAAAATGTCGAAGGCTACGGAGAAGAAACCAAGTCCAAACTTAGTTGGATCTCCAAATATGCTTTCCCAGTCATCTAAAAAGGTGAATAAGATGTTTGTTATGTCAGAACAGTGTTAAGAGAAAACTTATTGTTATTATTGCAGATAGGACTGTTTGTTTGTCTTGTATTGATTTACGTCTTCTTACCGTAATTATAGGCGTTGAGTATCATTTGCAACATTGACAGTGTACCGCCAGTAAAGTCCAAGAAGATATTACCGATACTCCATCCAACGGTGGACTTTCTTTTGTAATTATAGAAGGCCTGAGGTACGTACTTTATAAGAGTAATTGCTAACTTGACATAGCTACAATAATAGAGAAAGTCAAGCCACGTTATTGTATTTAATAAAGATAAAATAACTGATATCAAAATGAATATAGAGAAAGCTCCGTGAATGATTCTTGCAGTTGTCGAAACTCTTTGATTGCCCCTCTGAAAAAAAAATTACGTTATCACTCACCACAAGCAAAGAAAAAAAAGAAAGAAAAGATCAGCAGAAGTGTAAAAAAGTTTTTTCTTTCACCTCATAAATAAAGCACTGAATAATCGTAATTGTAGTGGCGAATACTGCGTGAAGCGCAAAAAATATGTCGTTTACTTGAACAGGATTCAAACCCTTTGGATATCGATTGAAGTATTCTTGCTGAAAGAAGAAAAATGAAATAAAAATTTTGTAATTAGTACCAAAACGAATAACTTTAAAAATAGAGGACTTTAAAAATAGGCTGGTGGGTCTGATTAGTCTCTATCTTTTGGTCCCGTTCATATATATAATCGAATAATCTGTATTTACCTCAACTGAGGGTATCCAGTAGAGACCACAATTGAACAGGGCGTACATGATGAATCCGACGATATTTAAAGACAGGAAGTCGAAGTTCAAGCCAACGACACTCTTCCGCTTGTAATTGCTATAGATTTGTGGATAGAAGCTGATGCTCCATGCTAGGAAATAGATCCAGCCGACAACAGCACTTATGTGGTAGAGAACATCCGATTTTTCAACGGTCACACGAACGAAAGCGTCGGTGAAGCTGAAAAGCGTATAAAAATGTGATTTGAAAATAAAAAAAGCGGGAAATTTAAACACTTCTGATTACATTGTGTAATCAGTTTACTATTTCCATGGCGATTTTCATTGTCGGGACGTCTGCGCGACGTTTTTCAATTTATTCGTTAATTCATCGCTTACTTGAAGTTGAAGTCCTTCACTTTGTCACGAGGAATAATGATCACTGTATACATGCTCATCTTGCTACCAGTTTTTATCACACTAACGATTATTTGTTTCACTAATACTTAACTAAGGTTCCTAAGAATTCGGGGATTGGATGGAGAACCTCTTTTTTAATAAATAAAATTTGTATCACCGATCGTTCACGTGCACGAGTACTTTTGAACCAAGAAATACGTAACGGGCATATGCAAAAGTGGAATAGAAAAAATAAATATCACTGTTAGTATAATCGCGTGGAGATTAGATGTAGTCCCTTCGAAACCTCGGTGGCGACTAAGAGCGATTGTAAAATGTCAGATTCGTTGAAAAGCGCTAAGGTCAAAAGGCTATCTTCTTAAATACCAGTGATTAACCAAATGACAAATATATTATTGATCCGAATCTTTTAGTTGCTCATGAAAAATAAACAAGGCCATATTATCATAGGGCATTGCTCATCAAATTCTGATAGCTCATGGAAATATTAATTCTAATGAGGCCACCAAGTGTGATATGCCACAATGATGCAGAACATATTATAATCTGTTATCAATAAGTATACATTAGGTAAATTATTGCTCTGTCAGTGGAATATATTCCGATACATGTTTTTCACATATCACTATCTTGAGCATGTCAATTTATAAATTCATTTCATACTTTTACCTATGATTGGTACTACTAAATGGTGATATTTTTAATTCCATGTTGTAATTTCAATAATATAACTAAAAGCAGATCTATTTAATATGACTAGTCGCGATGATAAGTGGTCAGTGACTTTATTTTACAATGTCAACATTATTTTTATAAATAGAAGTTTCGTGTCTTATCAGGCTACTATGAATTTCAGTAAAATTATCTACTTACACGATATTAGTGCTAGGTGTGACGTTTGAAGTGAGTGTAACGTAGCCAGCATTTAGACCAAATACTGTAATTGTCCAATTTCCCGTTTGATTGTCATTCGTTACTAGAAAGCTCGATGGCTCTATCCTGACCAAGTCGATATGTTGAGCCTCTATTGAAATTATCACGTTTTCTGATAACTCATCTCTGAAAGATAGTTTTCTTAATTAATAGCTTCGTTAACTTAATCGTGTCACTGTTACGTACCACTTTAGAGTATGCGACATGTATTTCTTAATTATATTTACATATGATATCCGGAAGATACTCACGTCAAGTATAATTCGTAGGTGTTTTGTCCACCTACAGGTATTGTTAAGTCTTGTGTTGATACCAGCAAATCTGCTTGTACATGTTGAAATGCTGAAAAATTGAATGGAAGAAATTATAGAGCTATTAATTTAAGTAATTGATGTTCCTTTATCTTTTAAAGAATTTACCTAACAATACGAGTGGCCATGTATATTTCTGGATAGACATTTTATGAGATACCTGCAACAGAATTATATAGGGCTTCAAGTATTAGATTTCTTTTCGGTACTTTAAGATTTTTGACCTTTGGTAACGATAACTTTAAATAGCTATTAGGTATTTTAGGAACGATGGTTGATAGGATACTAATAAATTCTTGAATGCCTATATTTAAGGCCTTTGATAGAGCAAGTCAGTAAAAATATGAAATAATTATATAATTCAAGCAGCGCCATTTTTAAACAAATCAAATTATGTGATACGTGAAATACAAGCCCATTATGTAGTTATTATGAAAAAAAGTTATCGTTATGTTATCGTTATGTTACTTTATTGCGATAGAAAAACAGAAATATTCAGAACTTTACGTACGGCAATTCTACTGTTACAACGAATTTTTTTATTTCGACATATTTCACTATCTATTTAATACAATAATATAATTAGTAAAGTAACTTCATACGACAACGAAGATTGAAACTTCATTTACCATATGTCACAAAAGTAATGGAAGTTAATATACTTCTTTGACTTATTGTTACACTAAGCGAGTGTCTTATTAAAAAATTAAAAAGTCTATGGATATCATAAATGACATATGATAAACAAAAATACCCACACGGAAGAGCAGTACATAACAACAAAGAGGAGACAATTATAACCTCAAATTATAATACATGAGGTGTCTAATGAAAACGTCATGTACAAAGTGTTAATAATTTCATTGATAAATTACACAAGACATCAGACAAACTTGACACTGAGAACATTATTATCAGTATCTGTATAATACAATACACACAGTCCATTGTCTCAAGTAACATGATGTACGCAGTAAACGTCAGTTCCATACAGCAGACGGACCAATCTATTATTTTATACCTATATCCGATATTACGTCAATGAAATTCATTAGGATGAATCGTTAGGATGAGAAGAAGAAAAATAGTCTGTATAAACAATTTAAAGTGACATGACTCTTTATCACGAATTATAATTCTTGACAAGAAGGAGATAACATCAGCAGAAAAAACTAACAGATAAAAAATCATGAATAAAACACAATTCTTATCATTCGTATGAGCGTATTATCAATCAGGATATGGAAATCCTGCGTATCAGATAAAACTCTTGAATGACATGACACATCATATTGTTGTAAGACACATCATGATTTGTAAAATATGTTGGAACACGAAAATTACAAGCTGTTGTTATTTTGAAAGAAAACGAAAACATAATGTAATTTAATCCAAAACCTTGAATAATAATGTGTGAAAGATAGAAAGAGAGAACATTTTTTACTTATTACGAACGACAGAGAGAGAGAGAGTGAGGATTTCAAAGAAATATTTGAAAGGTTACAGAGTATTTATCTCTTTACAGATTATTCTGTCTGTTTATATTTTCCGTCATCCGTCAGTCTGCATCATCTTAGGGAATAATTCCACTGATAATAGTAACTTTGAATCCGGTCAGTTTTTTTCGATTGCGCAATTAAACTTTTATCGGCTGTCGGTGAAAGCTACAATATGAAATTTATTGCCATTGAGATTGCTCTCTGAATGATATTTAATAACGGCGACAGTTTCATATGGGATTAGAACACGTTACAAAAGGAAGTTACACAACAATATTTGAAACAAATACTACCTTTTGTTTCTTTTTTATATATTTTCTATCTCAATAAAATCTTTTTACTTTATTATTTGTTGCAGTAATCGAAGCTATAGATTCGTAACCGGACGAAATAGAAAGGAATTGAATTTTCTTCGAAAGCTACCTGGTATATATTAAAAGGTTCTTATTATACATATTCCGCCGACAAATGACTTATCGGTGGTATTATTGAAATAATTAAATGCTGATTAAATATTTACAAAACGTGTTGGAATTATTGGCTTTGTATAGAATTTTATATTGATATCTATCAATTTTTCAAGAATATAATTATATTTCTTGCTGACGATGTTCTTTATAGTTCAAAAAAATATTTTTTGATCAAATATTTTATATCCTTTTAAATATTCTGCTAGACGATATGTATGTGATAATATTTAAACAGAAGTTTGTGTCATGTGCGACTTTCGTATCGTCAGCCAAAATTCTTACTCCACATTCCAAAGTAAGAGAGTTAGGAGATTTTGCTAAATTGCTAAATTCTAAATTCCAGGACATCGATAATATGCTTATTACCAAGTCTTTTTTCAATTAATTCCTGCTGATGCATCACACGATATTTTACAAGATTGAGCCCTTTTCTTTTTAAGGTCAAGGAATAATTTCCCACAAGGTCTCAATTAAAACTGTACTTCTTACCACACTTAAATATAATATATACGATAAAGACCGCAATTTGTAAAATATTCAGCACAGCAAAACGAGGTGAATACGTAAAATAAAATGTTAAAAAAAAAAGATTCTTCCGTTATTCCAATTGATTATTTGATTCAATAAAGTGTTCTGCAGTATACAACATATGGTACGTATATCGAGTCAAGTATATACTCATATACCTATAGTTTGTTCCAATTGGCGCGTTTTGCGCTGATCGCTCTTTAACGAGAAGATCCGCTGCTTGGCCGAGACATGTGTTCGGACTACTGGACAGACGAGTTCTCCGTAATAAATATGGTATGACGAAAGAAAAAGCAAAAGCAGAAAGAAAGAATTAGCAAAATTCTCAAGAATTTATAATTAATTGTTCACAGTTGCCAAGAGGAATGCTGTGTAATCAGTTGGTATTTTGTAATTTCTCTTTAGGCAAATTGTCGCTCAAACGAAAATAGACCAATGACACGCAAGCTTTCCGTTGTATCCAACCAACCCGAAGTTTCGACTTCATATATTTATTAAACAGCAGAAGTAAAAGGTTCATCGTCTCAGGCATGTTTATACGGCTTATCGATATGTTTACTATTGTCTACATACTTGGTTTGGCTTGGCGTGACGAAATTTGAGTAAAACAATCAATTTTCAAGATTATATTGAACACACGCGTGTCACTAACTGTATTATCGATGATTGATCGTATTGGCACTAACGTTTCTTTCACAAATGTGAGTCAAACTAGCAAACGTGTAATATTTCTCTGTCGCCCCTCTCTCTTTCTCTCTCGCGCCCCTGAAACATACAATTGTGCTATGTAGAGATAAGAGTTAGGCTACTGCTTCGAATGTTGAGTTTAATGTCGAATGCAGTTTTTAGTGTACGTAGACTTACTGGAGGGATACGCCATTGCAATATCCTTTTTTTCACGTTGAAAAAAGAAACTCGTTTGCCATTATCATATTCGATTCTACTATTTTAGGATAGCGTTGTTTTATTGTAAAAAATTTGGATATCGTTATTATTATAAATATATACAGTAACGTCCAATTAAGTGTTTTCACTTCAAGGGGGTGCAGCTCCCCCCAGAGTGATGCTACAGGGGTTCAATGGGGGTATTTTT
>JARPRG010000126.1:283544-299202 GCA_031001745.1 Hartigia nigra | reverse complement strand
TTTTTGAAATCGGTCATAGTTTCGCAGAGATACACAAAAATTCAAGTGTTCCACTTCAATTGGACGTTACTGTATACTCAGCGAAAAGTTATGTTACTTAGTACGTATGACAATATGAATTAGTTAAATTGATTTTGCACTTATCCTATGTAGGAGGATTATTACTGAATATTCATTTCCTCCTTGTTGCTATAAAATTTCCTTAACTACTCGGAATACATCCTTCCGATAACAGTGTAGACATTTTATTTCTCGCAACATTAAATACACTGTTATTTATTATCTTCGTCTTCTTTATGTTCTATATTGATAATGAATATAGTCAACGCAGTGCCAGTGAAAGTAATTGTTTCGTATAGTCAGCATTCAGAATAAAATATCGCAAAGAAAGTTTCTCTCTAAAAATAATTATTAAGCAAATTTCATTCTGATAGTCTTTTCCCACGCGAATTAGTCATGAAAAAAAAATGGGAAAAATAAAATCAATTACTCACCTGATTGCTCAAATTCTTGTATTCACCACAGTAGGTTAGAGATTTGGAGATAATAGCACAAACGTCATCAGGATTTTCTTGGGACGTGTCAAAAAAGATAACTTTTTCTTGTAAACGATTTGAATCGGCGCCTTGTGATCCTCTTTACTCTCGACAGCTACGGGTTGCGTTCACGTCCGCGTTCATCTCCGTAGTGACGCGTGCCCGTGCAAGCGCCACCTATTTAAATTCGTTCGCCTCGATAACTACGACGATGATGGTAACGATGACGGGAAGGATTGCTGATGATGGCCTTACTATAGTGTGACACTGCAGTAATCCGAGTAATACTATATCTATACAACGGCCAAGTTTCTTGACGCACCCTGGGACTTTTGATGGCTTCTGATCTCGTCCCAACTGCCGTAAGTCGTGATGATTGTCGTCTGCTACTTTCCCCAGTCTCCCACCAGCGTCAATTGAACTGTAACAGTGACCCCTTCCTCGTTCAGTTCGTATGTACCAGTTGGCGTGTACACTCTCAACTGAGGTCTTTGAATCGTATGGTATAAACTTCAGCTTCTGAGATTCTTAACTGGAATTGATTTAATAGGGGAGTCAATGAAGAATTGCTAACAGCTGCCATTAACCTTCCGTTAGACGCCTGAAAGTTGCTGACGATTTTAGTTAATTTTTTACTTTTAAACCAGGTAAATAATATGTTTATTAACTTGTATTTAATGATATACAAAATATAAACTTGACTTCATTATTTGATATTCAATTGATGAGTATGTTGACATCAGTTTCATGGGCATGTCCCTAACATTAATTTTCCCGTTTAATTAAGTTTCTTGATATATTTTACACGAGATAACTGGACTTATTCTTTGTAGTATTCGGTCTGATGCAATTCCGAAAAATTTGCGCAAGATCGGTTTACACGTTTTTTTTTCCGCGAAAACAGTTAGCATCAATTGAAATTATGAACTATGAGCGAAAAGATTAATTGATTGCATTACGCTTGTCATGCTGGACTATTGTTTCGTCAGAATCAGTCTGCCGAATAATTGACAGAATGATTCTTAACGATTAGTGTCAATATTTATAGTCCATAATGAGATTACAAGTTTGTAGTAGATGTAATCTATTTTAGAATAAGTATATTTTCGATCTTTACAATCCAGAATCTTTATCTGTCAATACTATAGTCAGACGTCAAACGATAGCCATAAAAATGAATTGTTGTAATCACCATTACGACCATCTTATCAAATTGTCAGACACGCTATAAAATATCCGATAGCGTTTATTAAGTGGCTATATTCTCGAAATATATAATCATCAGCAGTTGATGTATGATTCTTTAATTCTTGCAATTTGAGAAGAAAAAAAAAACGTCAGTGTCAATTGGTATCAAATACGACTTAAAAGTATTTGGCCCACTTCGATCAATGATGAATGATCAGGGTCGATCACTTTTTTTTTACCTGGACTACCTTCGACTCAAGAAATCGAATTGTAAATTCTAAGAGATAAACTGTGCAGCTGTTGGTATGTTTTATGCTTACAAGTGACTGGTTTACCAATGTAATAAAGATAATTACAGAGTCTGAGAATTCGCGGACGTAAGGATTTAGATCATCTTCTCGTCTCAAGGTTAGCTGCTTCCTTAAGGCTTTTCCTTCCGTACAAAATGACCAGTACCTTAAGGCTATTCCGCACCGGTAAAAATGAACAACTTGTCCAAATTCTCTTACCAACGCTTTAATTTAAGGTCAGCCTTATGTTATTCTCTTTGCGTCCACCACTATGCTTTGTTTACGCAATGCCTTGTTTAGCCTTCTTTTTCATTGGTATGGAAACGCTTTCCGCCACTGACCTCAATCGACCTCGGACCTTGCACTGCCTGTCGTTACAAACAAACCTACGATTTATTGCATAATAAAATTATTACTAATTATCTACCTTGACTGTAGTCTCATAAAAGCAAACTATATCAATTGTTTTTCCTGTTTTTTAAATCTAACCCTCGCTGTCTTTATAGAAACCCTGAATAGAAAAAAGAATAAAAAACATAAGCCACAATTTTACTGTACTTGAAAATTATAATGCTTGTTTACTATTTTATTGACTGACCCCGATCATTATCTTACAAGCCAAGGAATTAGATAAAAGACAAAAGAATCTTGATTATCGTGCTATAATCATTTGTGTGATCAAAAAATCGAGTTGGCCTTCTTGTCTTACCGACGGCGTCCGTACACGTGCGTCGAGACGTCGCTCGACTTACAGGATACGTGAAGTGTATATTTTCTCGGTCACCTGGATAGTACCAAAAGTTGATATGAAAATACTACATACTAAAAATTCTTGGATTAAAAAAAATATGAAAATAATATTCTTCCACAATAGTATTTCCCATTGTCATATCATACAGTAGATATTAATCTAACGAATGAAACGAATGAAATCGAAAATTAGGCGATTCGTTAGAAACGGACCTATTGATCGTCACCCTGGCCAATTGTGTAGGAACTGTCGCAATGAATTACTTCACGTTCTTCCAGTCTGCTTAATAAGAAGACCACCTAGTGCGTGTAGTGTTCGCTAACCGGTTAACGTACGTAGCCGTACACGTACCACACTGAAAAATTAAAAAATTTTAAAAATCTATATCCTAAATTTACAAGAGCAATCAAAGTGATTAAAAATATATATATATATATATATATATATATATATATATATAAAAAGAGAAACAAAAAACAACCATGCATAGATTAACTAGGACACAGGATGGAAAAGGACGAATAAGCGACACATTGTCACACTTTAATAGGTTATCGTGACGAGTTTATGTATATACATATATATATGTATATATGTATATATATATATGTAGTTTGTTACAAGGCACAGGTAGCTTACACACTTACGTTTGTCACTCGACGTCATCGTCTCTCTCACTCCAATACGTTCAATCACAATCCACTCACTCGGTCAGGTAAAGCCATTCGTTCAGTCAGTCAATCGTCAAGTCATTTAATCAGTCATTCGTTCTCATTCGTTTCCACAGAGGACGCCGTACGCGCACGCCACACACACACACACTACTCATCCACGCTATATTGCTTTTTGCCATTCACTCGGGAAACTATTAAAAGATCCTTCCCTCTTTATATTATTTTTTCGTTTCTTTTCACGATTTTCTCTTTCGAATGAGCGATTAAGAGCGATAAAACGCGTGCAATTGGACAGGCACGACAAGCGATGTATCTCGTTTGCTTCAAACACTTGTTCTCGCAATGTGGCAGTTTAAATATAAACGAGAAGAACCGCGTCGTGGCTGCGCATGCGCAGTAGCGTTCATGTCTAGAAAATTCTCAGGGTGCGTTCCGATATTCGCTCAAAGCGCTGTTGTGTATGAGTATCGTTGTGTCTCTGTTTACCGGCATACAATAGAATGAGACATAACCATACCCAGAACCTCAAACACCCTTAATTAACCTTGCCGAAACAAGAGATTCTCGTCCTGCGCCCTATACTCGTTCGGAATAAATCTCATCGTTTCTTTCTCATACCTTCTCGTACAATAATGGCGTCTTTGTTTTGCGACTCGCGACAATTTCTCGAGAATGAAAATCGCACGATCGTAACCAACTAGCAAAGCCAATTGTATCGTGAACTTTGTAATGGCGTTTATCGGAGAGACTGTCGCAGAGCGTGGCAAAGTAAGTGAACGCATTTTTCCACGAGAGAGAACGTGAAAGGGAGATGGATCGGAAGAAGGATAGATAAAGAAAATTGATAAGGTAGTGCTGGGAATAGGGTCAGATGGGATCAGACAGGGTTAGGAGATACGGTGAGATAGGGCACAGGGCTATTATCCTCCTTCTTTCTTCTCTTTCTCTCTTAGACCTGGCCAGTATCGTTTCTGCATTCTCAGTATGAGCTTGCGAACGATCAGCTTTGAGTGATTCATTGGCTTTAGGTTCACTTATTTTCCCCTTCTTTTTATATACTATTACAAAGTTTATGAAAGTTCGAATCCATAGTTAAACCAACCAGCGCATCGCATACACTTTATACACCTTTGCCCCGTGGTCTGGCATGAGTAACGTGCACTGTATGTATATAATACTTTTTTTTCTTGTGTATTTATGAATGTATATATTATTATATTAATTAATATACGATTATGCGTCAAAGCACGTATGTACCTTAAATTGCAGATTGAGTACCGCTAAACGTGTCGTTCCCCTTTGTGTAGGATTTCCGTTAAAAATCGTTTATTCAAAATTTGTCTGCAAGTTAACTCTGATAAAATTCTTTTGGTAAAAATTCCCAACGATTTTTTTTTTGGTTTACTAAACACCAATCACTCGTCAAGGATAATTGTCCCGTGATTGGATATACGTTATCATTACTACAGGAAATATACGCGTAGATTGTTCGTACAAGTTTGTCCTTTTTCTTCCAAAAATTTGGTGCTTACATTTTTTTTTGTTTTCTGGAATCTTTTAATCAAATGAATACACATTTCTCTGGTTATGATTTGCACGAATAAAATTATTCTCTGTAAACTCCTTCTGGATCGAGTAACCTCACTGAGATTATTGCTCGACCGATCGATTGATTGATTGATTGATTGATTGATTGATTGACTGGTTCGTTCGAGGTTAATTCAACTTTCTCACATTCTCTTCTCTCCTTTATCCATTGTCTACGTGCTATCTATCTATTATCTCTTTATATTCGGAAATGGCAAAAAAACATAAATTCATCCGTGTGTCAATGTGTCTGTCTCTATAGTATTCTGGCATTAACCAGAGCATGAGCTCGCAAAGAAACAGCATTTTCATCATATATATATTACGTCATTACGAGCAGTATTGCCAGATTGAAATTTAGACCACGGGGCCCCATCTGATTGCTGTCACAATGAGCTTACCCTATAACTAGAGATCTTACGCTTACTTCAAGTAAGTATGCTAAGTGTATGTAGCTTAGGTACGGTACGATCTAATTTTAAGGTGCTAATTGGCTAGTTCCTAGGCTAAACCTACTGTCATGTTAAATTAAACGTCTCTCACCATTGCTAACGATTTGTGCGTACAAATTACAGATGAAAAAGAACAAAAACAAATTACGTCAAAATAACGGCTCTATTTCGCATGCTCGCTCTTCTCTTTCATTCTTTTGCATTCTCTCCTACTGTATCATTCTCTCTCTCTCTCTCTCTCTCTCTCTCTCTCTCTCTCTCTCTCTCTCTCGCGCGCGCGCTTATTTGCACACAATCATTGCTGAAGTAAAGATCGAACGCGGAGGATGACTTTATTTAAACAATTTTTTTTTGTTATCCATTCTGAACATTTCAATAACCTCCGAGTCCGCCGCCAAATTCGCGCCGTTCTAATCAGCCTAAAACGAAATGAATACAATCTATTGTAGTTACGCTACAGCCTGCTCGTCACTCGAAAAATGGTAAAATAGCGATTGGTTTTCTCTCTCTTTTTTTGTATCTTTCTCTCTCGCTCTCTCGTTCTCTCTCTTTCTCTTCACTCGGTTTGGGTTAATTACATATTATAAAGATGGTTGTACAATAATATAATATAGACTCTGTATAAGTTACAATAATATCGTCATAGCCCCTTTTCTCACAATAATTCAATCAATAGATAATGAATAATAGAGTATCTCTGGATTAATATCTCGTTCGCTTTAAACACAACAGCGTCCGATATTTCGTCGTGTCTGTTTATTGCTTATTGCTTATAGTGAATTGCAGTGTGAAAGGCTACCGAAAATTCGACCGGAAAATCCTCTCTGACATCCCTCGTTCCCGCTGCCCTCCCCATCGACCCTCAACCACCAACCCGCCCCTCTCGCCTTTACTTTCGTATTCCCAAGTCATCATTAGGTTGCTCCAAGGGAGACGAAAGTAAAAAGTAAACATCGTAATCGAAAGTAAAATGCGTATTAATTCTTCGAACTCTTGAGATATCGACTGCTTGCCGATGGCTCCCGTCGAATTCTCGTTTTTCCTCGTTGTTGAGAGAAAAAAAAATAGGAAGTTTCGATCGATCGTATCGCGCTAGAGAATTGAGGGTGGTGAGAGGAGGGGGGGGGGGGAGGCTGTCAGTAAAGGGAGACCGTTCGGTAGATGGTAGTACGGTTGTAACGTGACGTGATTGGAATTACAAGTAAGTGGGGGGTCGAGTGGGCGGGGCTTCGTAGAGTGAAGTTAGGTTTTGGGTTAGACGGTTTGTTTAAATTTTACGAGGGAGCCGGGGAGGTGAGAAGAGGAAGATCTCGGAACGATCCTGCGCAACAGAATTAATCACAGTTACAGCAATTTACATTTTACATCTTCGTAAACCGACGACAGCCATTTTACATCATCCACGTCATCCGTGGTCGCGCGTTTCGTGTCTTTACGGGCATTTTAGTTATCAGCATAAACGTTTCTGTTCCTTTTCGAATTCTGGTGCCGCATAGCCCACTCGCCGATACACGTTAAATAATTCTATTAAACAGTAGGTTTATTGCGTTAAATCACTTCCTTAATAGCTTAACCCATTCGCTAGACAACGTTATTCTTAATTCATTCATTAGAGATAATTTCTATCTAAGTTCTACCTTAAGATACTCCAGCTCTCCATACTCCAGTCGAATTATACGTGAAAACGAGATGATCGTTTGCCACGATAAACCATGAGGATGACCATAGGTCGAATATCGATAGGGATAAAAAATATGGTCAACGTCATGGTTGACGTCATCTTCATCCATCATCATAGACGACATTATTCGCGCCATCTTCCCGATTCATCCTCCTTCCTACCCATGATATGGACTAACCATAATTATTTATTTTCTCAGATTTAACCGATAACTATCTAGTGTCTAAGACCTATCGGTAAAAAAACCTAAGGGCTACGTCGCGTCAAGTTGACTCGTCAACTCGATCTCATCCCGTCGCCATTTTACCCGTTTATCATTACGCTGGTCAACGTCCTCGTAAGCGTCTTCTCGATGCGTTCGTATAACACAAGAGATATTGCCGGTGGATAACACTTTTGAGTCTGTGGTCATTGACCGACAGGTCAACGAACGAAGTTGGCAGATTCAAACATCAAGATACGTAAATCGCGCAGATAGATGAGGTCACGAGTCAGTTTTTCACGGTAAACCAGAGGCCCAACGATAAGAGAGAGTTGTAGAGCGCGCTGCTGTCGTTCACGTGATCGGAAAGAAGTATTCGAAGAAAGGACACTGCTGAGACTCGTAGATGAGAAACCTGATCATCATCACAAGGTTGTCCATCCTCCGTCTTTTCCTTCTTGATTTATCTCTTTTCTCTTCCTTATCATTCGTCCTTTTTATTTTTTTATTCTCTTCTATCCTTCAGCTTTATCATCCTTGAAATGCTCGACGCGCTCGGCTTACGCTGGGAATCACCTGAATACCACGATTGTTATTACCAGGAGAAATGAGGTTATGAAATGGGAAGCTCTGTGCACCAAAGCCCCATTCTCTTCCAAGCATTGACCTGTAAGCGTCAAAACATTATTGATTTAAAGTCTGAGAATCAGAAGAGGCTTACAAGCTATGGAAGTTATACTAAAGATGGCGACGATGGTAATTTTACCTGTACTGGTTGCATTGAATGCTAATATCGGTGGGGGCGGTGGGACGCCACGCTGACAAGCTACGGGACTGGCAGTGAGACTGACGACGCCGCCACTTTCTCTATACATGAAACATAATCTTCGGCTGTTTCGAAAGGGTTGAGCTCTGTTATTGTTGTTCTCGTTGTTATTGTTCTCGTTGGACCAGGATGTCCTCCGGGCTAGAGGCGTGGCGATCACAAATTGCGTACCTTCGGCATCGAACCACCTACCGTGACAGGAGTATGCTGTAACGGACAAAGACATCACCCCTTAGGAAATACGTTAATCCCATCCCCTAAATTCGATATTCCATTGTCAAGTCATCAGGATGTAATTAGAAATCGCAGAAGGTTACCCGTAATGGCGTCGTCATCGTCAAGACAGTCACTCTGAAACTCCATTCGATCAGCAGTGGAGCAGCCGACGGTGAGGGTCGTGACGTCAGACGCACACCTGGAGTCCTCTTCTTCTCTCTTCTCCCTACGCTCCGAGTACTCGTCATCATCATCCTGGTCATCATTAACGTTGTTCGCATTGACAGTGGCAGAAGCGTCGTCGTCGTCGTTGTCCACGTGTTTCCTTATGCGCAGAAGGTCCCTATAAGTGGCTAAAAACTGGCCGTGACCCGCAGCTCTCTTCTTGGGGACAATCTCGTCCACGTCGTACTCCCCGAAGTAGTCATCCTGCTGCACCTCCAGCATACTGCCACCACCGTCAGTATCCGGTAATCTTGATGCCCAGAACTGTCTCATGTGACTGAAGTCGTCCACGTCCACCTGGAAGTCCTCGAGCTTAGAACTTCTTCGCGACCTTGAATTCTCCCCCAGGAGATCGTGCCTCTTGTTATCCACGTGTTTACGTCTTCTGCCAGTTGACTTCCTCTTATCCTGGTCCATTCCAAATGATGCTCCACGTGCTGAATTATGGCTACCGCCATTGCTACTACTACTTGTCAATCTACTGGAACGCGTTTTTCTTCCCTGATGATCACGGATCAGGTATTCGTTATTAGCTCGTCTTGCTTCCAATTCAAATTCAATTTTACGATTGTATCGATCGTCCGATCGATCCTGAGCGTGTCGTACTTTCTCCTTGTTACGACGATTCTCCCGGGTATTACGTTGGTTCCTGTTCATACCGGTCACCGTGAATTTTCCCAGGTAAGGACACTGCCTAGGTTCCGGTGAACTAGCTGTAAAAAAAAATTTCATAAAATAATGACACAACAATTTTCCTTTTTTTCAGATGAAATTCCATACACCAAGAACCTTCTCCATTTTTCTGAAGCACCTCCACTTCCTTCGAGGTCATGTCAGAATTAACAAAGGAACAATGAAGAACTACACTAATTAGCGCATGTGCATACGAAGATGCTCTTTTGTTCTATAATTAAAAATCTCGACCCATTAGTCTAACAGTTAAGGACAAAATCGAATCTGGCGACTGCTACTGTAATTAGTATGTTACTACCAACAGAAGCGTCAGGCTTACCACTGTGGTAATGAGAGCGTCAACCACATCTAAGAACACAATATGGACTCTAATGAGAGAAATCTGACGAGGCACCCTTGGGCCAAGACCCTTTAGCTCGTTCGGCAGTAAGTTCGTAGGTTAGGTACTGGGTAGTAGGAAGGAAGGAGCGGGAGGGGTGTACCTAGACCTGGTTTCTACCATCTTTAACAACATCCCCACTCCTCATCATATTCTGTATATATCCTTCTCTCTCTTACTCAAACGTATCGATTAGCGTTCAAGGTTGATTTCAGAGCAGAAAAATCTCGTTATTTTTATGGTTAATTGCACCCGTATACCGACCACCAAAGGGTCCCACCAAAGGCGACTTGATTTTTCCGCTTCATTAGGCGATTTCCGATTAAAGGCCGGACCCTCACGTAAAAGGGATCCGAACACAATGGCAGTCTCTCTTTCCCTTATAACTAGTAGACCACTAATCGGAAGACGCTTATACTCGTTACAGGTCTAATGTACCTGAGTAGAAGGTAACGTTCTTGAGCCTTACAATAATTTTTGTATCGTTGAGATATTTTTGACGTTTCTAGTTAACCTTTGTGTCTGCATTTTTTTCTGGATCTCATTAGACTTTACGAAGTTCGTGCTTCGGCTGTACATTGTATAGTTCATTACGGAATATCTAAAGTATTCTTGTAGTCGAAATGCACATAAGCAGGTCTTTGTGTAAAGGCGTCAAAGAAATACAGTATAACCTCGATTAACCGGGGAGGTTAGGATCGAAGAATCCACAGATAACTGAAACCCCGGTTAATTCAAATTAAACGTCACTACTTTTTATTTCGACTAGTAGATGTACATTTATCACATAAGAGCTCTTATTTTATGACTATTATATATTTTTATATAAAATTCTCTCTTTCCTTACGTACTGCGTTATACTTCACTCTTGTTTCTTAAAATAGTTAGTTAATTTCCTTTGTTTTTGGCATTTCCTTTTGTTCTCTTTTATCGTATGTTTCATTTTTCAAAAATGCAAATAGTCGACTGAATTTCTACTTCTTTAGCGATTATTTTACGGGACGCTCGTGCAATATTTTGGTCTTTTACGCCACTCCAGACCCGTGCGATAGCGTAGATTGAGTCTTTAATGTTCAACAATTTCTATAACGCCAGCAAATCGCGTTCCTCAATCAAATTAATCATGAGATCTTTTCTATAGAGGCTTTTCATGGCTTCAGTTACGCCTTGATCCATCGATTGGGCAATCAGAGTGATATTGGGTGGCAAAAACATGGTAAAGAAATTGCCGTCCTCGGACTTAAATGTTGACTCTTTCGGACGAGATGGTACGTTGTCAAGAAGAAGCAGTGCTTTGCCAGGCAAGTTTTTTTTTCCCAGAAAAAAAGACTGAACTTCTGGAACGAAGTGCTTGACAAACCAACTTTCGAAGATCGAGCGTGACATCCAGGCCGAACTTTGATGATAATAATGGACTGACAACGTTTGAATGTGACGTGTTTAAAGGCTCAAGGATTCTTTGAGTTTCCTATAATATCTAGTTTGAGTTTGTGGTCTCCAGATGCATTAGCGCCGCACAACATTGTGATCCTGTCATTATTTTTTTTTTATAGTCAAGAGCGTTGTTCTCGTTACCACCGGCTAGAGTCCTCGTAGGCATGGCCCGCCAGTACATACAAGCCTGTTTCATCGGCGCTATATATTTGACTACGGACCAGATCGTGCTCTTCGATGACACCTTTAAGCTGCACACAGACTTCAGCAACTGCAGCAGCATCAGCACTTAATTTTTCTCCTCGAATAGCCAGCTCCCGTATCCCATGTCTGTGCTTAAAATGATGGAGGCAACCGCTCGAGGCGTTGAACTTACCCAGGAGCTTGAGCATTTCATAAAAACGTGCTACTTGAGTCGTGCACATATGCTCCGATATCGGTACGCCTTCTGTACGTTTCTGTAGAAACCACTTTGTCGTGAAGTTCTTGAAACGTTGAACTTTTCCGTCTTTCTTCCGGCTAAAGACGACGAACTGTCAGATTTCGACCGAAATTCTTCAATTTTTCTCCGATTTTTTATAAGGTCACGCACCGTTTGCTCATCCAGATTGTACTCTCTGGCAAGACAGGATACTTTCGCATCTTTATCGTCTTGATCCAAGATCTGTAACTTATCCTCGATTGATAGCACATGCGGCTTTACTGCTCTATAGCACGTTTACTGGTCGATGGTGAACTCATATTTTAGTCAAAATCCTACTTACTTTAGCTAAACTAAACACTGCTCGTAAAGTCAGTTCCGGTAGGCAATCGACTAGGTGACTGTCGAGGATAAGAGGCAATAATGAAAACCAAGCGTGTTGCCAAATGTATTGTTTCTTCCTATCCTTTACATTGTAGTCACTTTTTACACACAAGCGTATAGCTTCTGCGTATCATTGACATGTAAAAAAAAGTAACACGCTTTTAAGTGTGTAAGAAGTGCCTACATTGTAAAGGATAGTAAGGAATAAACTTGACAATAGGCAGTAGTACGTGTGCCTCTAGAGTATACACGGCGTTTCAAGTTTGGATATGTTTCGCGCTTCGCTTGAGCGATTGTGCTCGGTCGCCCACGGACGCCGCAAAGGCGCACGGAAGGTGCACGGTTAATCCGCTTCTCGGATAACCCGACCCTGGTTAATCGGGGCTGTACTGTAGTACGACGAATTCCAGATGCTAGAAATGGAACGATCCAAGATGGCGCGTAGGTATGGAGTTGTGTATATTGTGTTGAGATAAATGTATATGGAATAAGTGAAGTCAGTCTCTCGTTTGGCAGAAAGCAGTGGTGTGGCAATTCTCGATGAAGCCACGGAGCCAGGTCACCCGTATTAAGTTCAAAGACGCTCCTTTGCGAATCCTAACCTCTCCACATTTATTCTTCACGTGACGTCGCATATCCTGGAACCATGGAAACCAGGAAGCCACTACACGGTGATATCGTTCGGAAGGACTTTTGAAGTTTTTTGTTACTTTTACGTATTGAGATGTTATTAAAAATAATGTATTGTTTTAAATGATATACCTGATACCAATCACTTTTTCAATGCAAGCGTCCTTGCTGACTTTTTTTTTTTTAATTAAATACAATTTTTTCACAATATTCGGTATACTCGGCTCTCTCGAAGTCGACGGGATGACGTATTTCGTTTATGGCACAAATCATGGACCCAGATTACTAATACAAGGTACCAAAATGGAGGTATGAAAGGATATACCCAATGGCGAGATGCAGTGTCGAAATTCTCTGCTGCTGGAGGTGGCTTGGCGTAGTGCCAATTGCGAATCCTCCTAGTCGCTCGAATTACACGGGCGAAGGCTGACGACGAGAAAAATGCAAAATTTTCGGAAAGCACCGTGAAAGCCATCCTGAGATGCTTTTGACTGCGAGAAGTCGAGCGAGTGCCAGGAGCAGAGAAGCAGCTTTGAAAACGAGGAATACCATGAGAACTAGCATTAACGCCAGCAGTGGCGATATATATATACCCAAGCAATGTACCGGTGTATATAAAGATACCAATGTAATTGATAATTAATCAAATTATGTAATAAGAAAAAAAAATTGATAACAATGGTCATCGAATCAGTATAAAAAGTAAAGCCACGTTTTCATATAGTTTTACTGATTCCGTTCAGTAGAAGCTTATAGAAGTGGTACAGTCCCAAAAGGTCTTTATCACTTGGTACTTGTCTTGGTAGTAACGTTGCTTAACCGCAGGGTCCGGTCAAATTGAAGAGGAAGAGCAAGCGGTAGGTGGGAAGCAGAAAGAGGCCGACACTGTTGAAGAGACAAGGAAATGTATAGAAAGCCGTTAGGACACGCTCGAGAGAATTTCAATTTATCAGTAATTCAATCGTAGGTACTAATCCATTAGACCTTCCAGATTTCCAGAAGCGTCCCGACGCCCGTGACTCGACCTGTAATTCTTCGATAGCTCTGATCGTAACTTTACCTGTGAAAACTTGTTAAAGGCATTTCTCAGATAGCTGGAAGGACTGAATCCACAAGGTGAATTCATAGGACGACGACTTCTCGACTTCTCTGGGTAATAGCGTCCCTCATGACTTTTTCGACGCTTTTTATCAAATCGAAGTCTCCCGCGTTCAATTCACACGAAATCTTCGTCGGCAGGCACGAAGGCAACAAACCCAGCCAGCCAGTCAACTAACCTGGCCAATTCCTCGACAGAATGCACTCGAAAAGTTCTTCGTGCTTTTCGTGCGAATAGTTCTCCTACGGTTCGGTTGGGAATGGTACTTTAGGTAGGTGTCGCGCGAGTTGCGACACGTACGAATCAAACGGTCCTAGTCTGCCGAGTCTGTCTGGGCTTTTCGGTTGCCCCCATTGCATTTCTGCACCTGCATTCCGTCAAGTCATCTGACTGGCTCCAATTCTCTAGGGACGCGCATGCGGTTACCAATGTATGTAGATACGAATGCGGATGCGGATGCGGACACTAGAAGCGTACTTGTTCCGACTCTCTCTGTTTCTCTCTCTCTCTCTCTCTCTGACAAATTTCTTTCTCTCTCCTGCAGTTCAGTCTGATATCATCAGCCGAGAAATAGGAAAGGAGAAAATAGACTTTCAAAAGAATCCGAAAGTCGTTCATCAGTTAAATACTGTACCGGTAGGAGACATGCATTTACACGTGGACGCTGCACGTGTATATTTCTTTGTATCTGAAGCAATGAGAATAAAAAAAAAATGCCAACTTTTCAGATTCTCACACCGGTACTCATTCCCAAGTTTTGATGATCCAGATAACCAAGTAAAAGGGAGTCTTTCATCTCTTAGGATCCCTTATTTTTTTTCTTCCACTCCTTCTATACTTCCTTTTTACATCTCTCCTTTTATTGTTAGGTGAGGCGGCCTGGATCTTTTGTTTATCGCCTGGAGATACGTATCGTTAACACTCGTGTACAGCCCTATACAAATTCACCGTACAACCATAGATTTCCCAATGTTCAGAAAAGAGGGATGAAAGTTTAGTGGTGTTCGCTCCAATGTTTTTAGGGACGTTAGTATACCGGGTTGCTTATATAATCAATATACGAGGGTGCGAGGTAAAGAGAATGAGGGTGTGAGAGGGTGAGAGAACGCGAAGCAGAGAACAGTATAGAAGAGAGAAAGAGAGAGACAAAGATAAGCAGATATAGATACATATATAGATCAACGTGGAAATAGATAAAGATGCAGCGTATGCAAAAAAAGACAGGATAAATTCTTGTCTCGGTGAAAAAGTAAAACTGCAAGATGTGCAACGCTCGCCTAAAGCGAACGTATAAAGAATTGACAAGAAAGAGAGAGAGAGAGAGAGAGAGAGAGAGAGGATGACGTCAGCAAAAGATCCAGCAAGGGCTTTCTCTATCCCTTTGAAGGTTTTAAAGTTTTCAGACTTTTTCCATCCTTCTTCATCCTGGACCACCATCGTCTTCCCAGTTATAGATACGAAACGTCTGTACCGTTCTCCTTCGACCTCTTTATCGTCTTCCTCATCGTTTCGCAGTATCCTCGTAACTTCGTTCCTAAACAGACAGCCAACTACCGTCGACGAAAGGACTTTTGTAGAATTGCCAATCTGTTTCGAAGATGTTGAGTAGCAGCCGGTTAGGGTACCGGCATTGCATGTACCGGTTATCGTTGATAGTTTTTTTTTTTAAATTCTCAACCTTTTCCCGCAAAATTTTAGTTCACTTCTTTATCGGCCAGTTAGCGTATCTAGGACTATTCGCAAAAGCCACGACTGCAATAGGAAACGGTATAGAGGTTAGGGATGATGATGATAATAAATGTGTCAAAGGGCTTGGCAGGAAATACTTAGAGATTTTTAACAGGAGTAATTGAGTGTTAGGTTAGGTTTCTTTTATGATTGGATAAATACCTGGTGCTTGCACGATTCGGATATGTCTGTTAAAGTATATTATTTACGAGAATAAATAAGCGGATTGGAGAGGAACTAGAATAATTGAGTGGCGAGTGGC
>JARPRG010000126.1:242684-283444 GCA_031001745.1 Hartigia nigra | reverse complement strand
TTGTATTGTCGATGCAATTCTTTTTCTTTGATTAGATTGTCAGTGCTAGTAGATGGTTTTCTGTGTATCAACGTAAGATCATCAGGATTACGTATACTCTTCGGATAGAATTCTTGAGACTCTCGTAAAAGCCATGTTATCTGCTTTACTTTGACCTGCTGCTAACTTCACATCGTATCTTTACGTCTGTATCCGACCTTGAAATTCAATGAAGACTAAAATTCTACATTTCGAAAATTCGGCGTTGATCGAACAACTGAAATTTCCGAGAAAATATCTTTGAAATTTCATGAAACGCTCGTGATCCTTGTATTACTATTTAGAGTCAATATTTAAATTCCAGATAATATCCTGTTGGCCATATTAAAAGTCAGTCATAGCGTCATTTTCAGAAACGCTGATATCTTCTTGAACTTGATCTAAAAGTGATAAAGCCATACCGACCATTTCAACGAAAACTCTCTATTCCAAGACTTCACTGCAAGTACTTGCAGAATCATATCGTTTCTTTGTATAACTTTTGAAACAGACCCCAAGTAATGACAGAATAGCTCAACCTCAAAATCCACTATGAAGTAAATCGAGGTTAGAAAGCAGAAGTGAAGCCTAAACCTTCGAGATACGCATAGTTATTCGACACCTTCAGTTTTCAACAGTGAACTTTACCTATAGAACAGAGTCAACCCCATGACGAAATGGGTTTACGGCTGAAAGGATGTGACGGTGTTCGCGAATGAAAGGGTTACCGGTTCTCTGCTGAGAAGAGTAGGAGGAGAAGGAGTTAGGCAGGTGGGATAGGACGTGAGGGGGTAGTTCTGAGCAGTGGGTGGCAATGGAGAGATGGGAGAGAAGGTATAGTAAGGGGGTGTCGGGTGGGTGGGCTAAGTGACAAGTTGAGGGATTGCCGTGACTACGTTGTCGTTGTGTGCAATCGTCGCGGGGGCCTGAGGCTCTCTGGCAGGTTACGCTATTTCAGATTTACCCTCAAATCGATATAACCTCAACGTACCAAGTATTTCTCTTTCTGGTCGTTTCGTACAGTGCAATTCGATTAGTGACCCTTGGGGTTGATTTATATCTCTATAATTTGTATAGCCCATATATACGGCGCTCAATGATAAAAATAATAAAAATAATGAGGAATACCGTAGATGATGATTTGAGTAGTACTTATTTGAATCTTGAGAAAATATCTGGAAAGTTTTTCATTACTTTTTCACGATGCCGATTGGTTATTTCTGTCGTCGTTCGTTGCGTGTGAATTTGCCCTTTGGTGTATAGGTTCGCGATATACAGTCAATTTGTCAGATTTACGGCTATTTTAGAAATACAAAAAATATGAAATAATTTTTGTCGCTTATGGTATGCTGGTTGGACGTGCGTATAGTGGCCTCAGGGCTATGTAAATTTTAAATAGAATTCCTGATGGGAAGGGGTCAGGGGTATAATAAAGAAATTTGTTGAATCCACTTATTCGTCTGAAAGTTATGTCTCTGATGGTCTGGTAACTTGGGACTCTTCGAAGTAACTATTGATGAGTGTTAAAACTTCAGTGTCGAACGTTGATAACGAGTATCATGCATGCTGGGAAAGTATCTTTGAGAGCTTTGATAGAGGGTGGAAGAGTATTTTGTTGCGTAATGAGCACACGGTATGGATGACATTCTCAAATTACACTTGATCAATTTTATAACTACGTTGATTGAAACGCCTAGCGAAACTTCTATTAATGACTATCTTGTCGTTCGGGTAAAAGCTAAGATCGTGTGAAAGAAATTTCTTAACTATCGAAGGAATCTAAATTCTTAAGCATCCATAAAGCCGAGAGTGACGCGTACATGGCTTCATGTAAAATAAACGTCCATTAACAAGATAGAACACAGTTGATAATTTGAAGCATAAAGGTTTACATAACTAATGCACCTGACACGTGTCAGATGCCATTACTTAAATACATCAGTGTAACAGCCTGTATTGACACAGAACACTCTATGTACTATGCCGTGATTAGTGCACTTGTATGAACTTATTATATACTGTTTCAGGTAAAGAGTCTAATACAAGATGTGACCCAGGATGCTGTACTGTTTTAACCAACTTGGTATATTACTTGCTGCTATGTTCTTAAGATTTATATATGTGTGTATACAGGAATAAAAGTACTGCATTCACTTCAGTCTATGTTGTGGTAAAAGAAGAATTTTTGTTGTTGTTACCCCTGGGCGCTTCGGAATCCCGGAAATTCAAGGAACATTAGGAATACTCGAAACGAGTGCAGTCAACCGGAAGGACTGCCTTTACGAGGACGGAATCGAAACTGGAGGCGCGTTTTCAATTCCACTCTACTCTCATTCTCATCCGTGCTAGTCCTTCCTTGCTCGTGCTATAGAGACGGCGGTTCTCTTCGCTTTCCTACGTCTGTCCTTTTACCATCTAGAATCTGGAATCTAGATTTTAGGATCGTGGGGCTCACGGAGTCAGAGATCTGGCCAATCGGCTTCCAGCTGGACACGAGACATTTGCGAAACGTCCGCGCAGCCCACAGACTTAATTGCTCTGGGATTTGAACTCGTTATTCCGTGAGTCCAGGGTGTACTTATCTGTTGCGAAACCGTAATTTCGGGCTCTCTGCTACCATCACGTAAATTTTCGTATGGCCGTTATGAACTGACATCGGAAAATCAGGGATTTCGAAGAGGCAAAAGTTCAAGGCTGTCACTCCTTGACACTTGACGCATTTCGTTTGACTCTATCTCACGCAATTTACTCTACCGCATTTCTGGAGCTGGGTGCATTCTGAAAATTGTTAAAATTCAAATATATGAAGGACGTAAAACTCTACCGAGATATTGTCTGTTGGGATTATGAAGAAATTCCCGATAGTAGACTGGAGTGGCGTTTAGCCAGTCCGCACTGCAGATACAACACCCTGGACATGAAAACTTGATTGGGTATTACCAACGGCATTGTATATACAGATATACCAACTGTTATTAGGTACGTCACGTGAAAGTTACTTGTCGGATAAAACTCATGTTGAAAAATTATATAACTTTTTAACCCAGCAGAATACAAATGATGATATCAGCAAGGGAAGAAGTAATGGATCCAATGAAATTCAATAGACCCTATGATATTATTAACCCCAACTGTGAAAATGATCACTGGACGATCGTGAGGATCCTGACAGTACAAGAAGAGCCTACAGGATGCGAATAAAAGAAGAGAGCGAATTGGTCGGCGTGAGGTGACGAATAAGGAAAAAAAAAAAAACAAAAAAAAAACCCATAGCCAATTCCATCAGACTGGAACCTCATTTCACTGGTTGAACTTCGAATCACGTCTACCGAAATAACACGTGCGGAACGCCCGCTCCGTTGGCTGCATCTCCACGAATGTGCATAACAAATAGTTCCATACGAAAGGTACATTCCTATTGGACCAATCGGGATCGACGATCGATCGAAAAGAAATTTTTGTCGACCTCACAGAAATTTACCTCAAAGACAATAACAAAGATGTAGTGTACATAATAAATATATATATTTGTAAATACTCACTGACTAAAGTGAGATAAGGAATGCTGTGCGGTAGATAATGGGGTGAGTTGCAAGCCTCTTCCGGCCTGGAAATAGACTTTCCGGTTTGTACCTCAATCACGTGACCGTCTCTTCTATAAAAGGTCATGCACATGAAGCCGCTTCGACTGAAATCATACAAAACATTGAGTCAGGAACGACGCAAGCTGTCGCAATATTTCAACCGGATGGACAGTGGCGCCTCCGGAAAATGATCTAAACACAAATTTAGTTACCATCCGACAGTGAAGTGGGCCACAAGCATAATTGTCTGACCCGAGTTCGTCTGCTTGATGCTGTTGCAGAGAATTTTCACGTCCTGCTCGTCCTGACCGGGAACGTCCTGAAAATCGATTGCTGAGTTCTCGTTCCTAGAGAGACTGCCATTTGACCTGGTCACGTGGAGCGAGGCGTTCTTCGCATGGAATGTGTATGACCTCGCGAGGTCAAGAGTGTGCCAGGTGAGTCCACCGCTACCGTGGCCACTTAACCAACTTGGAAATCGACATTTTCCAGGTGACGCAGCTGAAACATATTTCATCATCTGAAATCGATTCGTCATTCGACAAGCGACGCTTATGACGTTTCTTATCGTCTTTATCTTCACCGTCATCTCGACGCCCCAGCGTCACGACGCTGTTAAAACCTCGAAAATATATGCATCTCGCGAGACTGATTTAACGTAGTCGCTGTTGCTGTTAGCTGGCAGCATTTTTACTACCGCATACTACCACCGTAGCTACTAGTTACTACTTGCTACTTTTACTTCCAGCACGAAACTTCCATACCGACGCGAAACTTCAGGCGTCGCGATGCTCGTTTCCTACTTCGCGTACTATGATAAAGCGTCGCTACTTTATGCCACGTAAAAGTGTCGCATTGTTCATACGAAGAATGGGGAACCCGTTACGGGAGACGCAGAGCGTCCTTGATAGACTTACCCAAGACGCCATATCGACGTTGATATCTATCTCAGAAATTTATATCTCCGCAAAAATATCATTATTGACGTGGTAGTCGAAGGAAAAAAAAAAAAATTTCTTTCTTTTCTGCATCCGGTTCATTTATTCACTCGGCTCAATCTCGAAGAACGCTATTTTCGCTGCCACCGTCCTCCTCCTCACTAGAAGACAATGAATGCAGACAGCTATACGCAGAGTGCTTATGTTATTCGAAAAATGGCTGCGCGTCAATGTAAAGTGCGCGCTATGCTTCCTTTTATTCAATATAAATTCCATTCCTTGTTATTCCGCGTTATTGGACGACGTCATTGTTTGATTGCCAGAGTTTCTCTTCGCCTGTCCGTCGGTCTGTCTGGTTAAGTTACTACTGGCGCTACTGTTACTATTGGTTACTATTTACGTGTCTAAACAGTGGATCCACAAATAACATTGTATATTCCAGAAGACTCCTTGATACATAAAAGCCATACGTGAATGACCCCCTTCTAAAAACATACATTTTATTTCTGCGCGGACTGTACGTGCATTTTGAATTAAGCTATCGCACGATACGCTATAAAACTTTAAAGTCGTTAACCCGTTTCTATGACGTATAAGAGGATATGTAATATAAGTGCATTTTTTTTGTAGCGTTCCGGTAACAGCATTTTCGAGTAGCAACGAAATTCCCTGGAATAATTTTACCACCTTGGTAGTTCTTCAAAATGTCGGGTGTGTGGGTGGAGATGGGCGGGGAGGGATGGTAGTGGTGGGGGAGTTAGAGAAACCCGAGAGAAAAGTTTACAACGAGTCACGTACTCCTTGAACTACGTCAAACGGATCTTCAAGGGTAATACTAATTTGTTTAACGGATACAGGTGCAAAAAGTTTAAGAAATTTAAATTTTGCAGTCGATAAGGCGCAAATTTCGAATCCTTCAACAGCTTTATGACAGCGACCCCTTAACTTA
The DNA here is from genome assembly GCA_031001745.1 of Hartigia nigra. Classification (NCBI taxonomy): domain Eukaryota; kingdom Metazoa; phylum Arthropoda; class Insecta; order Hymenoptera; family Cephidae; genus Hartigia; species Hartigia nigra. The sequence goes on along the minus strand of JARPRG010000126.1, from coordinate 277,955 downwards.
TTGATTGCGTAATAGAGACAGCTTAACAAAAGTTTGATGAAGAGTGTCATTAATGATAGTAATTACCTTTTCGTAGTGTCATGGTCCTGGAGCCTTCCATTGGACTGAAGAGTCCGTTGCAGGTTGCATCGCCGCTCTGTGCTACTCGATAGATCTCCTGAGCTCCCTCGGGGATCGGTCCACCAGGAGGCGGTATGTCTTGCTCCATTGGTCCACTAATACCCAGGGCTGCTCTATTCAAGGCACCGATGCTCTGTCCAGCACGTTCGTAAACGAAGCAACGATACCGATCCTCGTTGCTAGAGGCATGCCGATGATGAAGACGTCCAACCAGGTACCTACTGCTGCCCTCTTTCCAGGTCGCGAGACACTCCAGTTCTTCGACTGCGAATGAAAACAAAGAGTAGTGTGAGCTGGTGTGAAATTCACAAGTGGATCCAGGATGCCGTCGTCGAGGAAACTGAGGTAGCAAAACGGAAAAGAAAGGATGAAGCAAGGAATAGCCCAAGGTGAGATAACATTTTGTCATTTCCGTTCTGTTACGTCGTTTCTTGGTCTTTTCTTTTCAGGGGATGGTCTATATCTATATCGTGATTTCTCGAGGAGAGTGACTGTAGAAAAAGGAATGAGAGGTAGAAGCCAGAGGTGGCGGTATCTCGCGGTCCTTGTCAGCCGACATACCCTATCTAAATCGCATCTAGGGAAAAGTCCGTGGCTGGTGGGTCTGTTGGGTTTTTAGTGGTCCCGACGCCGTATTTCGTGGGCAATTTGCGCCCGAAAAACGTGATTGTAGTCCGAAGAGCGAGGATCTCTCCGTGAGTCGATAGCAGCGCCACTGACGGCGCCGGCAGCAACGATTAACTCCAGGGGTAAAGGGTTAGAGAGAGAGAGAGAGAGAGAGAGAGCGCGTCGGGCTCGTAAAGCATTTTGCTCTCGAGCCCTTTAATGGATCGTGAAGCCAAGGGACCGATGGGGCCAAAGGGCTAGCAGCCCTCGCGTATCCCGGTTAATCCGAAGATCTGCCTTGGTGACCTTCTGGGAATCTTTGATACGACGATAAGCGAAATCGGTCTCAAGAAATCATCCTCCATTCAAGTGACTCACCACCACCTGCCTTATAAAGTCTAGTCCTTATTTAGAATCTTCGAAAAAGTTTTCATTTTCATATAAACTTCTATATCCTACTGACAGCCATTACGATACTCTTTCTTATGCCTACCTGTATTTTATATGCTAGACAAATACGATAAAAATGGCCCATTCGTTCATAATGAAGGGTGACCTTGTTCCTAGATCGCTCCACAGATGGTGACACTAAAGTATCGTTTCGCCGATTCCCCAGGGACATTCTTCAAAAAGTACGAGATAGCGTGCCGGCTGTTCGTTCGCATTTATTCCGACGTCCGACGTCGACTAATGTCTTACATGGTAGTCGCTCGATAGCAGCGCCGTATCGACTTCTTCCCGACGGACTCGTGGGAATTGCAGAAACGCAGGGGCATACGAGCAGAAGGAAAAAAAATTTAAGTCTGCTGTTCGCTGACATTTTAGATGAAGAAAAAAAAATATACTAGAAGAAGATAGACGCTGAAGGAAAAGTTAGGGGAAGGGGGAGGGGTGTTGGTGATAGCCCAGGGTTTAAAGATTGAAGTATTAAAGGATCCGACGAATAAAGATATGCGTATAGTGTATCTATAGTAGTATATAGGATTTGGTACATCTTGAAATACATACCTGCACTTTCAGATGCTGGAACGTCAGGACAGGCTTGGTACCTGAATAACAATCTGCTGTCATCGGTGCAAGTGTCAACGTTGCTTTGAGGACTGGAACACGTGCCATGACCTCTGTTGTATGAAAAGGTCATGGGACCCAGAAAGGGACAGGGTACAGCCGGTGCCTCCTCGCGAAACATTGAGTAAAGTAATGCGTCACCCGTTATGTATGAGCACAATGAGGAGAGTGAATTCCGGCCGTGGCAATAAGCTGAAATAAAAAAAATAAGAGCCACTTTTAGTTGTAGGGGGAAAAAAATTAGATTCGGCGTTCTACGTCACTAAGTTTAGTCGACCGTTTCAGTAAATTGAAATAATGATTTTCAGAAGGAAAATTTCGTGCTTCACCTGCTCGTAGGATTTCATTATTAGCGTGGCTACATAAACGTGGATCGATAGTTTCTTGTTGCCAAAGTTAAGAAAAACATGAATATTCAATGTATTAATGTACTTTTATATACGTTAGTCAATAATGTAAATCTTATATTTTGGTTAGCCTCAATTGGCCCCTGATAACAAGCCTCCAGTGACTGATGGGTATCTTAAAAAATGATATAATTTCCAAATTATCAAGGGGTAATAAAACAAGAAGAAAAAAGTAGAAGCTTTTCAAGGTTTGATGTGTCGTATCACGTCTTGGATTTCTTTATAGGATGAAGAATCTATAAGGAGGATCCTGCTGGTAAGTGTAGTGCAGATTTTGGCGTCGCGACGCTTGGCAACACGATGTGGCTGGCTTGGCCTATCACACTATGCAGATTAAAATACGATAAAAAGTGGCGACTTTGACAAATCGTCGAAAAATGCGAAACGGGCCTCAAGGGGGCGGGTCCAGCCTCTCTCGAGTCTTGAGTCTTCAGACTGGAGTCCCGTGACTCTGCTGAGTCTGAACCAGACTTCCTGGTGACACGGTATAGTAAGTATGATCGACCTGTTTGTCCGCTTCCACTTAAGCCTTATTTTCCTCGCAGGCTCTTCACTTTCAAGCCTGATCAGTCACAGCATCCATTTTTCTCTTGACCCACGTCCTCATGGACCCCTTTCATCCTGCATCATTCCTATCGATCCACAGGTACTTATCCTCAGCTCATTATATTCGTGTTACAAGATTCTAGTGTCACTTAAAAATTCTACTACTATCTGATCTTATCACACATGTTTTTATAGAATCCAAATCTGCTCTATGCCCGGATAGAAATTTATCTGCTACCACGTCCCAAATGATACATCCGTACTGCATCCACCATCTTTAAAGGTACGTTATTATCAGAGAAAATAATTCTAGCCACATTGAAGAGGGGGAGGGGGGGGGGGTAGCTGACAATTAAACGAGCTAGCTTTTAATTAACGATCGAGATCGTAATTAATGATCCAACCTCGTACAAGGGAAGACCGTCAGTGACATAGGCGTTGCACAGGAAAGTCCCCGGTACTCCGAGGAGTCACCGTACAAGACGCCCGGGCGAGAATCGATATTGGTGCTGGCGACAAAGTCGAGAAAGAGAAAACTTACTCTCTTTGTACTGCAGAACGTTGGAGTGCTTCTCGTGAATGACGACGCAGCGATAGCAGGACTTCCTGAAACAGAAAGGAGAGAGTCGTTCAATCGCGGAAAGTGAACCTTCCCACTGGCCAAGAATACTTGCCGTCCGGATGCTGTAGACGAATAATCTCTCTATTAAGTCCCGTCTTTAATTTCTAACCCGTCCATTTACCTATGCTAATTCTAACTATAAATATATACCATAGAACCAATCAAGACTAACGAGTCAAGAATCAGGACAGTAGACGGTCAAACCATGACAATTAATTACGTTGATTGTATTCAGCGAAAAAAAATGGCTTCTTGCTATTAAATGAGGACACTCGTAAAGAGGAAGTGGGTCAGTGAGTAGACGAGACTGATATGTACCGAGCGTCTGATTGTCAGTCCAGATAGTCACTTGTTATTATAGATACACATAGCCAGACAGTCAGAAAGACATAAATGAACTGGGTCTTGCTTCAGGGAAAGAGCCGAAGATGAAGTACAGGTTGTATGCACATCCGATGCTTGATTTCCGTTTTTAATCAGTCCTCGCTTGGAGTTTCTTGTCAGGTTGCATTAAAAATATGAATGCTTTTGGTATTTTAGCTTTTGAGGTTATTTTCTTGGATGGCTTGACGAGTGAAGTGTAACCTAAAAAATTGTTTAAGAATACCTATATCAATTTGCATAACTTCATTCAATTTTTCATAGGACTATTAAAATCCTGAAAATTCTCGTTAAAAGTTGATGGATGTAATATTTAAATGATTTTTTGTATTTACCTATTACTTACGCCCTTATGATTCTCGCCAATTTTACGTTATGTCTGACTTTCTGACTGTCTGTCTGCCTATTACTCGAGTTCTCGTATCACGAAACTGCCAAGAGTTGGTAACATGATAGGTAGTTCTGAAGGCTTATCCGTAAATAGCAATTGGATTAGGTATTATTCATAACCCTGAGCAGATTGCACAATCTTACTTTTGAAATATTCTCATATAAATTCATGATTAAATCAAGAGTTTTTCACATGATTCATGATTAGGTCTGAATTATTATTTTTTAATTGCTGATCGATGCTGACGAATACTTACTCTTCATCGACGAGCAGGTACTTGTCACCTTCGTTGTGCAGACATTTTCCCTTGGTGGAGAGATTGCTTCTGGAAATGCGGATGGACTGATGGAAACCACTCTGGAACCAGCTACCCTCCCAGCGTACCGGAAATGTGCATTCTGAAACAAGACCATCGATTAGGGAATGAAATTACGGATGATCCGATCAATGACAATTGTTAAAAAATATTTTATTCATTTTAATCAGAAAAATAGGTCACTCTCGTTACTTCTGACTTTTCTCATTGATAATCAGTCAGAAATTGTCAAAGTCAATTTTTCGTTTCAGATTATGTGAATATTTTAATTATGAAATCACGTCAGGGAATATCTAATCTCTTCTCTCTTTTTTTTTTCATTTAACTCATCGCTTCTGCCAATAATATGAAATGATTCAGTGACTATCACTTAGTCAGGAAATTTTTCATTATCCATAGAACTGTCAAGAATCATTGTCAGATGACAGGTGAATTTCGTTCTGGTGAGAAGAATTCTCGAATCGATAATAAAGGTGGGTGGGTAGAGAGTAAAGCGAAGAAAGACCAGACGAGGATGGTTTCTCGGGTACAGAGAAGAATGCTGTGGGTAAGTGGAAAAAAGTGAAGAAAGGGAAAAAAAGCTCACGTGGAATATTAGAGGGTGATGGAGCCGGAGGGTATATGATTGTAGGTTTGACGGTATTGCTGGTGATGATGGGGGTGGGTAAGGCAGAGAAGGTTGCGTAGTTGTCGCAAAGACGGCATGGGGTGGTTGGGTCGGTTGAATTTTTGATGAGTGAAATGGATTGTCAGACGTTTATAACGAGTGTCCTGAGAAGAATGCGACGGAGACTGACGTTTCGACAGTTGATATAGAGAAACTGCGTGGAACTGACTTTGTATAAGTTAGGTTATCATCGGGAAGCTTCACACCACTGACAGCTGTCAGCCGTCAGACTTGAAAGTTTTATGACGAAAAAGTTGACATTGCTACGTTTGCTACTGGGTGACCCCGTCGACCACCGTCATTCCATTGACGTTCACCCACCCACTTTTATATTCTCTAGTATTGTTTATAAATGGAAAATATTACTGATATGGAGTATATGCTGCTTTACCTTTTATATCTTTAACTAAAATTTAGTCCTTTCCACCCCATTTTGTCATTTGCTTGTTGGTGTAGCACCCCTTAATTTACCCATCCCCACTTTGCCATTTCCCGTCGTTTAATGGGGGGGGGGGGGGTTCGATCAGCGCAGAAATCAGTAGTCACGTGATGGAATTCGCCAGGCCTTCAATTCCTTTGTTAAGTCGAAGAGTCAACATAGCTAGACACATTTTATGTTTTTTTAAAATATTTTTTATCGAGGTTATTTATTCATCCTACCTGAAATGGGATTTCTAAAGTCATCGAAAGGAAGACGGAAGTCAGTCTAGAAAACGTCGTTTATATACAAGGGTGAAGAAAGAAAGGTGCTGAGAGAGAAGAATTTGACGAAGCGTAACGGGAACCGGAAGGGGGCCAAAGGTAGACCGGAAACCACTGTGAGGAAATGGATGGGTGGTAGCACGTTAATCCCTGAAGCTTCTAGGTAAGTCTTCCTTCGTGAGTCTTACCCGAGAGCTCGCGAAGTCCTGGCAGGATTTCCAGAAGACAGTGTGCGAGGGGGTGGTATCCAGGAGCGCCGTGGCAATTCGTTTGTTTTCGACGATAACGCCACGGAACGAAATGGCGCGTAAAATGGCCAAGGCTCCCAAGGGTGGAATATCCATCCCTTATCCGATTCCCGCTGGCGTCGCCGCACGGACAATATCGTCAGGAATTTTACCCTCTCCCCTTATAATTCAGCCTTCCAGTGGTATACATAATTGATTGGCGCTTCAAAGGGCATGGAAATAATCCAGCGTCCCGACGCCTGATTGATACGGCACTTTGTCATGGTTGCTGGGACCGTCCTATTTAACTGTACGCTTCCCCAGTCGCATTCCCTGTCATCTGTAATCTGATCTGCAACATCCCAGCATTCCTGATCTTCAACTATTTGACTATTCTGGACCATCGATTGACATGGTAAACCATAATCCTATATATCTATATATATCCATTATACGTAGAATATCAAGTGAAGTGACATCATGCCTCACAAAAGATTTACAAATGTTTTCAGAATTTCGAAGTATCCAGAACAGAGTTTACACAGACTTCTCGGCTTGTTTTATGCTGATTCTCATCCATGTGGAATACGAATGAAAGGGCGTCGTTCATTTGCGAATGAATAACTCGTGACTCAACGAGTATTGCACTTCGTTAAGTCATAGGGAACCATGACTCTAGTCATTCGTCCCTTCGCTACTGAGCCAGCAGAGTTCAACTTCCAATCCGCCATTTTAACTTTGTCATACCATCCAGACTTCCCATTGGCTTATCCAACACTTATTCTCTTGACATTTTTCACGCGTCTCGCAACTTTTCAAAATCTTACCGCTGCTTTCTATAAGCTCAAAGGGGATCAGTGTTGACCTATGAACTCATCTCTCATCCTCTACCATCCAGCATCCGCAGCCTGAGAGAATATCCAGCACGACCGTCGGGGCGAAGGGTAGGTGACCGGGAGGGGTGGGAGCTGGGTTTTACAAAATCTTTAAAAATACACTCGGAGACGTAATATTGTATTCATGAAGTGAAGAGGTTCGAAACATTGTGAATAAATAAATAAATAAATAAATAAGTAAATGCAGAAAGCAAAGGCGTACCTTGTGGCGTCTTGGAGACTCCTGGACTACGTCTTTGCCCAAGGGCTTCGGGCGTTCCAACGATTGTCGTACCAGTGCAATAAACACAGTTAATGTTGGCAGTGTCAATGACAGTTTTCATCGATAGTAAAAACTCTTTCTGCCAATGGCATTGACACTGGAAGCTTTGACAAGCTTGAGTGCTTTGTCGATTTACTTCATCCCTTAGAGGACTCTTTACTTTTTTTATCTTCCTTTTTACCACCCCTACCACAAAACTCTTCAACGAGAAACTCTTCGTCCCCTGGTCTTCCGTCTTCCATGATTTTCATACCTCGGCCGTCCCCCTCCTTGTACTTCACCGACCCCCACCACCACTCCCCTCGTCATCGCATCCCTTGTATCTTAACAACGTCTCCAACCCCTAACCCTATTTTCATCCTTACGGTAATATTTATTACAGTTCTGTCACGTCAGACAAAAGAAGCTTGCCTCAAAGGGCTCGAGTGTTTAAATGTCTGCTTATATACTATATACACAACATATATACATGGGGATTTCAGTATATTACATTAGCTTATATTACATTGCATTATATTTTCACAGACACTCATCCCCTCCGATCCGCAAGCCTCTCGTGACGCAATACCTCACTCCCTCGTCTCTCTATTGTCTCGGGACGGATCGACCTTTTTATTCCGTGAAGGAGGCTCTTGTTGTTGTTGTTGTTTTTTCTGCTACTCTTACTTCCATGTAATCACTGTCAAGCTACTCGAAAGAACCCTCATATACCAGTTTGGGTCAGTTTACAATAAACTCCTTGCGTGATAGATGTCGGTAAGAGTGAGCCCGGGGAAAAAGAGAACCACTGCATGGGGTAGAAGAGTGTTCCGTCTTTGGGAATGGAAATTCGAAAGTCGAGTGATCCCAAGAGGGGATGAATGATGCGAGTCCAAAGGGTGGTAGTCGCCACGGGGAATCAAACCTAAATGAAACCGGATAAAACGTCAAATTACGAATAATGGATCTTTCGTGTATAGGCTCTTCCCGCCATTGGAGCTTCTACGTTCTGCCGCTTGCCTAGTACGCGGCGCTGCTGCCTGTTTGCCTTTATATCGCGATACTCGTCTTTATTGGCATTTTATCTAAATGACCAGTGCTGGAACGTGAGTATTATGGTGTTGTCCAAACAGAACCATTTATTTTGGTGATCTAGATAGAGGGGTTGACTTGCCTAAAAGCTAAAAGTCGTAGGACACGAGTGAAAACGATGCCAAGGCACATCCCTACGCTGTCGCCGTTCAGGGCTAATAAAATTTGTGTTGTGTCTACGTGAGTTGTTTCGGGTTTTTGCAAATGATACTTCCATATCATAAAAGTTATGGAACGTGTCCAGAACAGTTCTGACGTCAGCAAGTGGTTGTAGATTTTGTAATGGAAAAGCATGTAATAGTGACCTGGAGTAAAGTAAGGTTAGAAGTCAGAAATAGAAGGAAAAAGAAAATGGCACGTATCAATAGAAAAGAGGTAGGTACTTCCGCAAGCATCCTAACGTTCATTCTACATTCATTCTGAATTCATTCGCAGCAACTTTAGTGCGCAAAAGCTTATTCGAATTTGCGCGACTTTTTTTTTAAATTATCGTCTAATTAGCCCGTCGGTTATATACCGTAGATACATATACATACATATACCACGTGTTCCAATTACGAGATACGAAGTCGGCCTAATGAGGTACTTACAAGAAGACTCCGGTTTGATTAATTAAGTCCGCGAGCAAGTTTTATCAGAAACTCACTAGGATCCCTAATATCCCCAGGCCATAGGCGGTGCCAATGATCCCCACGAAATTTAACAAGAAAAAAAGTAATTTCACAACCGAGTCGCCGTTGCCGGGGGATATCACGATTTTATCGGAAACTATACAAACTCGATCGATCGATATTATCTACTGGCGCGAAACTTCAAACTCCATAGAGTCGTCCAAACTTGTCCTTTTATTTTCTTACTCTTCCACTTCCTCCTTTCAGCCGGTAGCCGAGCAACTTCCTTCACGGATGGGATATTCTCGAGTCCTTGGAGTCCCCTTCCCCTCACCCACGATGGTCCAGTCCGCTATATCTCTACCCTCTCTTTCCCCTCCTCTCAACAAAAAAAGTCCCTGCGACCGATCACTCGAAACCTACAAGTCGGCTTAGCACTTGGCATAATCTCATTTGGAACTCGTCTAATCCTCTTCCATGAAGCTCTGCTGGACTTCCATAACCACAACCCATCCCTTTCGCCCAACCTCCTTAAACTTTCTGCAATCTTCCCGAACCTTACCGAATCATCTCGAGCATATCGCCGGTATATACCAAAACCCCGCCACCCCAAATCACCCTATATCCCCGTCCCTCTACAGTATCCTGGGAAATTCCACGATTATTCCATCTTGCGTGAACGTCACACTCTCATCTACATACAATCACATCCGTAGATACAAGTAAATACACGTCAACGGAAAATCCTGGTTTTTCTCCGCGTGTCAACGCAAAACCATATTCACTACCCGTTCCAGACCTACACGTATACACACACACACACAGGCAGGCATGTATGGGAATACGAGGATATCTAGAAGGACCTGAAAAAGTAGTAAGGCGGAGAGGGAGGATAGCTCGATGGAAGTGGATGACGTATAAGCTTCTCAATGCAATTCAAAGCATAGCACTCTATACTCTGCTAAGGGAATGAAATTTTAGGCCCAGCCAGCTTTTTGCAAGTGCACAGACAGACAGACAGACGTATGCACGAGCGTGCTCGTGGTCCATTTAGAAAATGAACTCCCTGACGTCGCAATGGATGCTGCGAGATCTTGCGAGATGACGTGGGATATGGGAGCTGGCAGGCTTTTCGGGATAAGCAGTGATGATGTTGGTAGATATACGTAAACATCTATCGGTGCCGCCATCTTTTACGTCCGTTACGTAACTACGTAGGTCAATAAACGTTTTGGATACTTGATTATCGTGTGAGTCGTGGAAGTCGCTGCACTCGACAATTTCGAATTTACGTAAAAATATATATATATTTTTTTCATCATTCACGATACTGATAAGCCATTGGTGATATTATTATGAGTATTGCGACGTAAAGCAACATTATTTATCTTATTTTCATGTAAATTCGTCTTTATGAACTTTCATATTTTAAGTTTAGACTGCGTTGAGGAATACGTAATGTAGACTCGATATAAGACGGAGTTTCATTATATTTTTCTTACTCAGGAATTTTACTCAGGAATTCGAGTAGCTGCCTCGAAATTTCTCTAGTTACCGCGAAACTTACGGCAAGTGCAGATGCATGATTCACGTATGGTACATATATATATATATGGTATGTATTATATGATATATGTAATGCTCTATTAACATAGCATATATATATATATATGTGAAATGCATCTGAGAGCAGAACTTTCCACGCTTCACAATATGCGTCTGGCTGGCTGCTGACTGCAGGCTGGTTTAGAAATTATAAGGAGGTCCTCTTAAAACTTTTCCAATCCCGTGGGAGACCCGATTTCATCCAGGATTCCCAAGAGCGAAGGATTACCGAAACTCCATCGGAGTACTAACATTCTAACCAAGGATTGGGACTAACCTGGACTAGAGACTTTGGCAGTTTGACACAGCATATTTTAACCGCACTCTGATAAAAAAAAAAGCGGCTCCACAACTGGGCGAAAGGTAATAAGTAGATCAATATATCCGCACCATATTCAGGGGCCAAGCTTGTACGTCATACACTACGAAAGAAGTCCTCTCTAATTCAATACCCATTCCCAACGACAAGCTTTATAGCGATTAGACCATATGATAAATTCCAGTTAAAATTAACCCCTTCCTCTTACTTGATCTACTCGAAGGTACAACAAACGAATAAATAAGTAAATAAAGAGAATATTCAATAGAAAACAGAATAATTCACTAGAGAAAAAAATAATACTACAAAGGGTCGTAGCACTGTATCCATATACAAGGGTAGCTTCCAGCAAAGCAGGTGTGGCCTATGGCGCCTGGATTCCGGGCTTACTGCTAACGAGCATCTAGATAAAATGCCGAAATGTCGCGGGGATTAATTAAATAATTAAAGCGGCTAATTATCTGACTGCACCCGGTACACCGGATAAAGCCGGACGGTTGGTACCCCTGCTTGGTAAGCTTGTAAAGTCTGACTGGTCGAGTAAGGGTAGGTATTAGAATATCAATATTTTCTCTCCCCCCGCCCTCCCCCCTTACTCCACTCCTCCAACTATTCCTCGATCTCTCATGTTTCTCTTTTGCAGATCCACCCGTCCGTCTCGGGTAGATAACTTTGGAGAGGCAGCAAATAGATACGCTTGTGCGTATTGGACAATGAAAAGAGAGACTGAAATTCTAAAGGTACTGGAAAAATATCCAAAGACCGACGGGTACTAGTTGGCCATGAAAGAGGTAGCCGCGAGGTCTGGACAAGTGAAAAGAAACCCCGATAGGTATAAAGGAGAAATAAATTGAATTTATAGATAAGCATGCCTTGGTGGCTTGGTTATATCAATGTGAAATGACAATAGTCGTTGACGCTGAGGGACGATTGGATAAAAAAGATAATAAAAAAATTGAAGCACGAAGGTTTGGATAGTAGAGGATATATATATATACGGTGGTATCAGCGTATCGTGTCGGTAAGGAAGACGGGGAGAAAAAAAAGTAAAATAGTGATCTATATCAAAGTCCCTGTTGGATTGAGATTTGTCATGGGAAGAAAATGCTGTATGGGAGAAGATTCGCAAAGTTAAGTGATAAACGAAGACCGATCAGAGTCCAGGAGTCGAATTTATCTTCTGGTCTGTAATTAATGGGCCGTGTAGAATCGCGGGAGGAGAGCTAGGATACGGCACTCGTAGGGTAAAACAGTTTGGTTATGTTTGGGGTCCGTTAGGAGTTGGCTGGCCTGCCCGTCCTATGCAGTAGGTCCTTAAATGACGGATAGGCCTGTCTTCGATTTAGACCCATGGGAATTGAACTGGTGGACGAGAGATTTTTCTCGCTCGATCTGATCTGTGTTATATATATAATATATATATATATACATACACATAACACAGACAATTTCAAATATAGTGTGAGAAACTCTTAGGTGAAAATGTGGAAATGGGATGTAGTTTCATAGAGCGTAGGTCCTAAATGATATATCGTCTTACGGCCGTCTGTGCAGTACGTACAGCCATTTCCCGAAAATATCTAAATAATTCAACGAGACGAAGCTATGGTTGCTCTAATTGCGCTTGAAATATTAAAGAGGGGTAAGTAAAACTTTTGCAGTCTCTCTGCCCTTCCCACCTCCTTGTCCCGATATCACCCTCTGACGGCCACCGAAGATACACTTACCCAATCCCCCTGCTTGGGCTATGGGTTGATGGGTGGGTAAATTTAAGGGTGGCGCCGCGACGCCCCAACGGGTCGACTTCCACTTAACTTACAAGAGGGATGGTATGGTGTGGAAGAGAGAGCTCGTATTTCTCTTAAGTGGCAAGGATTAGGATAACTGCCTAAAGTATTTGTTTAATTGAAAACAAATATTAAATATTCAGGCTCTGAACTCTATGGAAGATGTTAACGAACTTTTCAGCGATACATTAAAAGGCTTTCAGGACATTTTAAGAAAAGTTACTCTTCCGGCATTCTGCTTCTTTTTTTTCCCCACCTTTCAACCCCTGTGATTCGTTGCCGCTAGTTTTAAACTCTTCTCTTAGACTGTTCCACGGTGCTGCCATCAGGATAAACTGCAAAACATTCTTTTTATTCATTGTCACGTCAGCCTTGCACAAGAACATTATATATGATTATCCGAAGGTAAAGAAGTTTCTGTTGGTCGGCCATATTGGTACGTGATTAAAAGAAAGGAAATTATTCGTCGCGCGAAACGTAACGCAAGTGTAAACAAAGAGCAGTGATAGTCCCAACAAACAAACAAATAAATGACTGCCGTCATATGATTAGGCGATGTGTCCCGAGGAAATATTTTTTATTTATCCGCTTATTTATTGCGCCGTCGTGTACCGACAGGAATACGAGAGCCGACCAGAGTCCATACCTAACCTCAGTTTAGAGTCCCGATGCTCTAGGTAATCTGTGTTACCCAGATTCATGCACGTTTACTAGTATCCGTGCACGTCAGCCAATGGCGTCTCGATTCTGTGTGCTACGTTGGTACTAGGGAGGGCACTCGTAATAAATTTCGCGAAAGAGAAATGTGAACAGTGAAATACACTGGCGGAATGCGTAAATCATAAGACGATAATGCGCCCTGTCAAGTCCGCGCGTTCACGGTTTGACATAAGGGACGTCTCGAAGGGCAGCAAGTAAGGGTGGGAGAGATGCAAAACTACGATACCAACAGCCACATAGAAACGTATCATATTTTTACAGGCATTCATTATCGCTGAGAAAGAAATAAAATATAATTCACAAGATAAAAAATAACAATAACGTATATCATCCACGATTATAAAATGTATACTGATTTGATTTTACTTAATTGCACGTGGATCTATTTAATATATAAAAAAAAAACAATTATCATAACAAGACAGCGTAGCGGCAGGACCACGTGGTTTTATTCAACATAGGTGGCGAGGCATGCCAGTAGCAAAAGAGGAGCCCCTTAACATATGGTCTATTAGAACTAATAATAGTCGAGGGACACGTGCGTGATGTGTGCTCGTGGACGAGGAAGTAAGCACGCACGTACACACGTGGTCGTATACGCAGGCATGCGTTGCTTTGGCAGCCGAGACGATGAGGGTGGCTGATTGTCAGAGAATAGTAAAAAAAAAGGGGAAAAAAGCGAAAGAAAAAAAAGTAAGAGAGAGAGAGAGAGAGAAAGAGAAAACATAAAAAGACTAAGCACAAAGAAGAAAAACAAAGGACGCTGCCTATGGGTAAGGCGCGACAGGTTTATGCAGCCCTGTTCGTTGCTCGTTGCCAGTCATTTATTATATTGTGACACACACGACCCTCGGAGAGCGAGCTAATTAAATCGTGAACGATCTCCTGAAGTATGCGAAGCATTGTGAATCATTGGCCGTTGCGTGTTCTCCCTTACGCCAGGATGACTTTTCCACTGAAGCTTTCGGAATTGTGGCTGCTTCGCTGGCTGAGTCGTTCTCCTCCGTTTGAATGTCTAAATGGTGAATGCGTGTCTGAACTGGGCGTTGCGTGATGTTGCTGAATATTGACTACTGCGTGCCACTTCTTTCGATTCCAGTACTTCCGTTTCCTTCGTTCGCGTATTCCGGAACTTCGACCACCTAGTACAAGGCTTCCGGTCCTCGATGCGGTACGTATATAAATCAACAAAATAATTACATATACGTAGAGTTTCTGTTTTCAGGTTCTAAACAATGGTTATAGATGGCAGCACATTGGTGGTATATATATACTTTTTATGATAGTGATAATAAATACCTGTATCTCTGTGTTTCATAAGTCACTTATGTACGTGTCGATTTTTATGTGAGTTTGGTAGTCCTGTCAAGCTGCCAAGAAGATTAGAAGCCAAGGATCATTTGTTTCTTTGGGCTTGTTGCGTATGACATGAAGAAATTGCCAGTGGTCCTAGCATTTATGGATCTCAGTGGGACTATTATTGGGCAGAAGTGGGTAGGACGAAACGGAACGACTCTATTGGTTATTTTCAATCGATGAAAAAGATAAATTAGAGTTCGAGTCTTATGATTGGTCTGACGAAGAAATTCAGTTTGTTTTCCATCGTCGGTTTCTCGCCACGAGAATAGTCTTGTCAATGAACAGGAGATGGGTACGTTCCATCGTGGCGTTAGGTGTTACATAGAAAATTGCATTGTTCTCTTCGTTCGTAGACGATAAGTCAAGGTATAAAATGACGTTTGAGAAATCATTCACTTATTCCATAATAATTCATCTTAAAGAGTAAACTTCAAACAGAAGACGAAAATTCTTGCAACGTATTCCACTTGTCAAGCGAGACATCGTAAAAGCGAAAGCAGCGCCGCCACACGAAAAACGGTAATACTATCCCTATACTGCGCGCACCTTTTCAAATTTTCAAACATCTACGCATAGCGTTTCTGTAGTTATTCTTTTATTTGCATTCCACGTATATACGTGCTTTGCTGGTTTTCGTTCAATGCCCGATTAGTTGCTTTGAGTATGGCGTTAGCCGACGTTAGACCGCTATCCCTGTTTCCCACCCTCTTACATCCAAAAGCCAGTGTCAACACTCCTGACATTCATCGGGTTCCTTGCACCCTTTTGACCTCGTTGGTATCACAGTAATGCGTCACAATTTATTTTCCTATACTATATACCTACTAACTATTCTATATCTTTTTCTTTTCACATTCCAGAATACCCAGTGCGTCTGACCTGAAGGCGGTATATATACAACAACTGGCAGCGAGTCCACTGTATTTTATAGGGATATCCAGAAATGTATCGAGCCAACCATCGGCGTTCGGGATCTTAACCAACCAGGCGAGTCCTCAACCGCACTCGTGTTTTTTCTAGAGTTTCACGGTTACTTTTATAGACTATCGTTAAATAAACATCAGGACTTCTACTGCTAGTACTAATATACACTGACTGCACGGTATATATATAGTACACTGAACTACTACCGTGAGCAAGATCGAATCTGGTACTACCGGGATCCTGAGAGTCTAACGATGGAACTAGTTTTACAAACAGACAAACATCACGGTGCTTTACCGGTAGTTTAATGTCGTTAAAGGACCAAAATCAATTCTGAATAGTGCAGCTTAGTAAGTTGGTATTTCATTAACTGTACCCCGTGGTTTTAACGTCAGGTATATATATACTCATTGGAAATGTACCTGCGGCTATTCAATCTAATAAATTGCAATTAGTCGTATTGGTTGTAGAGATTGGAGGGATGATGCCATTAGTGCCAGCGCCACTTTGGTAAATGTCAATATTTCAGTAGCAATGGAAAAAACATGTCACGCGCATACACATACGTCTATCCGACGACAAGGAAAACATTTTTGGAGGTACTTGAATTATTTTTAGAATGCTCATATAAAGGGCCATGGTGGAAGACAGAGAAAAAATCTTGTCGGTCACAGGGTGGCTACTGATTTCTAGTATAAAAATTTAAGGGCTGCTTGGTGGTATGATTTTACACGTGAAAGACTCAGGAAGGTAAATAGGGTTAAAGCTACTTTCGAATATTCAGGAATGCGAATGTCTTTGCTATGGCCAGTAGCCAGCTGATTCTTGGGGTTCGGTGGGTGAGGTAGGTGGATGAGGAGCGCCGCGACACGCCGTTTGGGTAGTTTGTCACAGTCAAGTGCGCGCTAAGCATGCCCACACCATTTGTCTCCGATCTTCTATTCTCGCTGGGCCTTGACGTTCCATAAACAGAATTTAATGCGAGTGCACTAGGAGTCTCTGCGACCTTTGACCCCCCTCCCCCGTGTCTTTCACTGCTTACTTTGACAGTGTTAGTATTTCTCTCTCCCTCTCCCTCTCTCTCATCTGTATCAACCCCCCATTACTCTATCTCTTATATTGCCTTCAACAAAGAAAGAGCATAGAACTTTCTTCTTCTCTTTCGGTAAGAACTCTCTCTCTCTCTCTCTCTCTGTTTCTCTCTTCAGGAGGTCTTGATGGCATTTGAAAGATCTACGAGAAACGAAGTTAACAAGAGAATAAGGACCTGGAAAGAGAGTTGGAATCAGACTGGGAATGAAAAGGATAACGCCTCTTGTTGATGATGATGATGATGATGATGATGGGACGAACAATGATGCCGACTGTTCTGGTGTGTATCGTCTGGTGCTATTCTTTGGTGCGGGTATAGTGATTCTACTGGGAAATGGAACGTAGAGGTGGAGGAAGGGGGTCAACTATGCAGAACTCACATTTGTCTAGGTGGTTGGCTCTTTGTTCACTAGGGGCTAGAAATGCGGTCTTGTTAGCGCACGTCGACATCGAACGTCGTTCTCGGGACGGCATCGCGGGAGATCAAAAACACTGGAGATCGCGTACCGCGACAAACGACGTTCTTGGGCTTTTGTGCAATTCCGTACCTCGTTTTCGCTTTCGTACTAGTTTCTTTTTTAGTTTTGTCTTTCTACGTTCTCCTTCTCCCTCGCGTACGAACCATGTAATGTGAACATGAATGTTGGCGTAAAAGTCAATGTCAATGTTAGACAAAGTAACAGCAAAGCAATTGACATAAGTGCCAGTGCTGCCACCTATATAGGACTTTTATACACTAGCAGACCTTCTGACGTTTATTGAATACTTGTTGGTTTTTTTTCTAACTAATTTTCGTATGTATTATCATTTTGGTGAATCCATTTTTTGTTTTTAACTATTCCAGGTTCACTGTACCGTCGCGACTGTAAATATTTCTGTGAGTCTGATTATCAAGGACACGGATGCTTCAGGTCTGAGGGTTTTTTGATTGGCTCCCGTAAAAGCGGGTCGTTTCATTGTGGTTGTCATTTTAAAAGTGCTCCAGAGTACTGTGGAATAAGGGTAGAAGAAAAGTCATGGCGGGTAGGGAGATAAGAAGGAGTCGAGACGCTAAGACGTCGACAGTCCGAATAACAGAAATAAAAGAAGGCAGAGTCGATGAAATAATTGATCGTAGCTAAAAGCATTCACGAGACTCAGATGAACGTCATGTTTTTTTAAAAGATGCTAGTGATTCGAAAAAGGCGCGAAAGTATATCTGGCGGTTGAAGTAAGCACCACGAGAGGCGCTACCGGTGACAAGAGTATAAAGAATAAGATCAATGTGGCAGCGCGAATGAACGTAGAAAAGATAAAGAAAAACAGAATGTTTATATGTGTAATAAATTCGTTCTAAAGATCAAGACTAAGATCAGGCTTAATATTCTTGTGCGAATACCGCATCGGTATTGACGATAATAAATACGAGAATTTATTGGTGAACCGATCAGAAGTCTTTCGTCTGGCGTCACCCAAGGTAGGTAGTACGGTTACCCGTCACGCGACACGACCATTAATTTTCAATCAGATAATCTCATTTGCTTAGCGATTAGGCGAATTTTTCTTTGAAGGAACTCACCAAGGCATAAATTCCGGGCCCAATTAGGGGGATTCATGAAATACTCGTACGCACATACGACATAACCTCTTTGGCTATTTTACGCTGACCTTAATTTAGAAAATGGCCTACGGTGTGATTGCGTTCTCGTCGTGGCTTCACTGAGACTCTCGTATATATCGCTATTCGAGCAATACCTATAGTTCTTCGTTAGTCAGTTTCCTATTAATTTCTCGTCCGATTTCATCCCCTTTAGACCTTCGTAATTATATTGACACCAGCAATAAAATTACACCTGCCGTTCTTTTCCTAACATCTCCTATCCCATGTATCGTATGGCCTTGTACAGTGTAAAATGGGATTTCCGAAGATATAAATCCTTGAATTTGTATTGATTCAACATATTTTTAATTCTTACCTGTTTGCCGTGAATTGAAGGCCCCGCTGCTCGTAGCAATCATCACAAGCAGCAATGGGACCAATATGGCACTCAGGGCAGGTGGCATTTTTTCTGTTCTCCAAGCGCGCCTGCGCGATCACAGTCTTATCCCACTCCCCTCATTACAGCCTTCCTAGACAAAAAAATAGTCCTTTACATGAAGTATCCCATATTCGCCTTCACACCTAAACCCTGACAAGGATACATTTAACCAAAGTATGCTCATGCAGGAAACAGGAAACGTCATCTGATCCTAGGCATTGAGAAACAGTATCAACAGGTCCTTCGTAACAGGGTGAGGATCCGATGACACTTTGGTTAGCCAAATATGCAAATAAGATGGTCAAAGTCAAGAAGCGGTTACAGGACATAGAATTACAACTTCAAAGTACACTAAGAAGTGATAAACGCGACAGATCTTTAGGTAACGTACTCGTATGACAGTAGTTCCCCGTAAAGGTAACTTGAGAAAATGCTTTTCTGTCTTTCGGTTGGTAAAGAAGATCCTTTGTTGAATTACCACAGATACCTGACGCGGTCTGTACTCGGTTCCGATGTATTTATTTTTATAAGATGAGTGACGTGCACAGCTGCGGAGGGGGTCGCAGGGAGAAGACGTCACGACGCCACAGCGTCACGCGAATGCCCAAGGGCTTTTCATTGTCGTACCGTAACCATTGCTCTTCTCGTCCTTTCCACTGTTCAAGCTATTTCAGGGGTGTACTCAGGGGTGTATGGTTGAGGGCATTGTGGGGGGGGCTCTTCGAAGTAGATCCCCAGCGCGTTGGGTTTCCATTATGCTAAACCGCAAATGGAGTCCTGCGATCGAGTGTCTACCCTGAAGCTCGACACAATGGTTCCGCTGCTAAGGTGTAATGTTACCCAGAAATTAAATTCGGCCGTTCCCCACAACCTGACGTTGCACAAATGAGATTCGACGTCGTCCCAGCTCACGATCAGCCTCTGGCGTCTGCGTCGCGTCCCGTTACACCACGGGGTCAGTCTAGATACCTCGGACTTTAGACCATAGTGCAAGTCCTGGTAAGCCATTTGCAAATGTCTCTTGATGTCCAAAACTTTACATTTAATTCTTGAATATCCATGGACGTAAGGGAATAATGCATTATGAGAATTCTGAACGCGTCCTGACGTACCATGATTATTATTATGACGCTAATCTTTGTTTTCTAGGAAGATACGGAACTCGAGCAAATTCAAGTGGACTCGATGGGATCGGAGAAAATTTTATAATTTTTCTCGGTTAAAAGAAAAAAAAGTGGACAGAAAAAGATGGCGTAACTCGGATAACACCGAAAAACCCGTGGTCGCAGCGAGAAACTTACTTGAAACTTTAATGGACAATCCGGACGCTGGGGGACAATCACGCGGCTGAACTTCCGGTGGAAATACGCCGGATAAGTTCAGACGGAGTTCGGTACCCGCCGACTTCAATTTCGAATCTACGACGTTCCTTCAACCTAATGGATCATTCGTGTGCCGGAACTTCCTGGGAAAATAGCCCTGCTCTTCGTTCTGAAATTTAATCTTCGACATCTTGGGGGGGGGGGGGGGAGAAGGGCGAAGAGAAGGAATTGGAGTAACACCGAGTTTATAGAAAAAAAAAAGAAATTCGAATGCCACTTCTCAGGACGTCTTTATGACGATCGAGGGCGCCATTTCTTCAGGGTTTTCATACTGTACTTAATATTAAAATTGACGATTTTCACTCGCTTCCTTATAGATTGGGCTAGAATCAGGCAATATTAAAATTCCTTAATTTTGTATTAATAACGTGCTATAGATAAAAACTCATCTATACATTTCTAGGAAAAAAGATCGTTCCTCTGAATATAAAAAAAAATTCAAAACTTCCGGTCGAAGCAATTCCCTCGTTAGGAGTCACTACCGACGACATCAGCTTTCCGTGAAAGCTTTGAAGTATGCACTTTACGCCTCGTTCACAAGCATAGCAGAAGCCGCGCACTACGTTTCTATTAAACTACAGACAGTCGGACTCGCTCGCGATGTAAGACAGGCTAACATAAGTAACAATTACTTTGCCAGATAGTTTGCAGCTTTGCGCTTGGTGGTTCACGGCCATTTTGGAACGAGATATCAAGTCGTAGTACTTCCTGCTGGTTTTACCTATAGAAAGTCAGTCATCTTCTGTTCCCAGTACCCATTCAAAACTCAGGCACGTATAAACCGCTCTAAAGGTGTTCACTAGTTTTCGGTGTCCCGTTATACAAAGAATATCAATATGCAATTGTATTGACATATATATGTCTATACAATTCTCTACCAATTGTGGAGCACGAAACCTCGTCTTTCCAGGTATAAAATTCAGGTATCAACTATCCGTTATATCTGTAGTTCAAAAAACTGCCACGTATTCGCATACCGTGGCGCTGCAAGCACATGAGTGATATCCGAGAAGAACATATTCTTCACGTTCTACAACAGCGTATATGATATCCAGAAGCGAAGTAGTATAACGAAAAATATTGCAGTTGCCGAATGGAGAATGACCTGTAAAGGACGTTATATTAAAGTACTGGCATGTGGTTGGGTTGAGGTCATAAGGTCATTGAGAAGTGACTAGAATATCAGGTAAGTCTATTCTCCGATATAATACATTATATAGATTATACAATTTGAACCATATACGTATATAACTATATACATACCTATAGTCATTACACATAAAACATGGTTGCAGCTAAACTAATGACAATGCGGCATACAGGTTAGTCAACTAGTTCGGGTCAAGACAGATAAGTCGAAAGCTGCAGTCAATTATAATGTACGAAACATGAAGTTAGTTTACAAAGTAGGTTAGGTGAATTGAAGTATCGGTTAATTGAAGTACAGGTTATTCGAAGACTTATCGAAGTCATAACAATTGCGTGACTGTCGTGCTTTACTTTCGTAACTAAAGACGCATTCGGTATAGTCTTGTTAAGACTATGCAGTTGGCAACACCCTATAGCAGAAGTACCCGTACGGGATAGTTTGGACTATAGACAAAGCTAAGACGTGGAGGGGAGTTAAACATGGAGAGTTCGGACCAAGGGGATGTGAAGTCGTGCTAAGCAACTTAGATTAGTTGAATCGACTAGACTGGAATTGGCAAACCGCCAGGTTAAATTCTCAAGAGAATTCTTACTCTTTATTTTCTTCCTTTTTTTTCTTTATTCCTTCCACTCTCATTCTTTTCTTATTTTATTCTGCAACCTTATCCCTCCCCCACCCACTCTCAGTCTCTTTGTTCTAGCTGCTACTTCCTGCTGTTCTTATACGTAAAAGACTCCACAGAAATCCTTTATTGCATGCACGGTCCGGATGCAATCTCAAGCAAACGTGCGTCTTACGCAAAACTGTATCACGGAGTAGAGAGCGCAGAACCAAACAGCATCTCGTGATTTGTGAATTCATCTCGTTTCGCCAGTTTTACTATATTGGCAGCATCCATTCCTGAAGAAAGCTGCATCCGTGCTACTAACGAGAAGCACCAGAGAGGAATTCTAAAACGTCTCGTTAAGGAGCGTTCCAATTGTCTTTGTCAAGTACCTGGGCGGTGGGGAAGGATAGCCGGGCGGGGGCGGGGGGCGTCTTGACGCCCTGGCAGAGCGACGTATGATTTCGTCAGTAATAAAAAAAAAACGACGTCATTTCAAAACAGCCCAGGAGAAGCTCGTTCATCGTCAGGAAATTCTGAACGTTGAATTAAATTGTCATATCGACGTTATTGCTTCTTTCTGTTAGACGTTTGAACTTCCTGGTATAGACGTCTATCCTGTATTCCCTACTACTACTAGGATGGCTACCCTTTATCGTCAGACGTATCCTTATCTTCTTCCTCGGGTTAATCTTGGAGAATCCTTCATGATGGTGTTATCTCTGCTTCTCGGTCAAGCCCGCCATCTCTTGCAAGTCTCAAGCGCCAACTTCGACGCCGACGTTCAACGCTGACGTCGAGGTCGGAAACTTTTCAACTCTCTCCAATAAATCTCGGGACTTTCGCGCTCTCTCTTTTTCCCTCTCGTTCAACCTCCCTCTCTGCCTCTCTCTCTCTCTCCCTTCCCCGTCTCTCTCTCTTTTGATTCTCTTTGTCAACCTCTGTGCGCCAGCCTGTGAACGAGTGTGTAACCATAGCTATGGTTACTCTACCTTTTGTCATTCTCTTTGTCTTTGTTTATCACCTCACCCCCATTCCTCATGCACTTCCTCTTTGTGTCTTTCGATTTTTCTTCACACACTCCTCCTCGTCTTCCATCCTTCTTTCCATCGTATCTTCGTATACGCATCAGACACGCTACCGATACTGATAGTCCTGGTGTTGATAGTGGTTGATCGCCAGCGAATAACCTACTTTTTTCCTATCTCCTTCTTGTCTCTTAGAACACTGCAGTATATTGCCGTTTTATAGGAAAAATCTGCGATACATTTGTTCTTGCCGGTTTTTCATTGGGTTTTATTGACTTCCGGTACAGAAGGTACGAGGAAGGTGCTTTTTTTCCTTTTTTTTTCATTTTCCCTACATCGATCGCAAAGATTCTTTGGATAATGCCGATAAGGAATTGGCAATCTTGTTTAATGAGAACATTTTATTTTGTCAATGCTTAAGGTAATGTACAACTATGGGGACGTATGTGATAGCTGGAGTGATATGTCTATATATATATATATATTGTAACGTGGCATTTTGATACACGTCACAAGATGGGCAAATTTGGACTGCGTCGTGAGGCCCGATGGGTTATCGAGCGTTTCGCGTGCCGTGGGACTGATTTTATTTTAAAATTTGTATTGATTTCCCTCGTGGGAATATTTTTCTTTTGTTTTGGAGCCTCTTTAGCGGATCCGAAAGGATCCCAAGAAAATTTGATTACTACGGGGCCCCGAGAGAGCCGACTACGGGCCTGACAGGCTGCTGCGACTAACCAGCTACAAGACCGAAGCGCACACCCCAGCGACTCAACTACGCGACAAGCGGCGAGCATCTTCACGATTCCAAGGGCATCGGGGGTTGCAGTGATGACACGGAGCCGTCCATCGAGGGAGTAGAAGGTGGATGAGATTCCCGCCTCCCGAAAATACAGCTACATCCACCACACCAACGAAGATGCCAGGATCTATTTCATCGGGATTGGCAAAACAAATGAAGATCGCGAGCGCTTGGCCGAAGATGATAGAACCGCGGATCTGATTGGGCCAAAGGGTTGTATTACAGCGCGCCTCTCGGGAAGGTTCCCGATTTTCGTTTTGCATAGCGTCATTCACGGCGTGGCCTAGCTTAGGGACAGACGTGTTCTTGTACCTTTTGTTTTTGTTGTTTTGTTCCGTTATCGTATCGTTACCCGCTTGAGGGCCTAATGTCAAGGATAGTGTGTTCCAACGGATATTAGGAGTAACTGGACGACGGTGAGTGACGCTCAGGGTGTAAATTGGCTATTCTTTTCTTTCTCTGAATTACGGGATTCACCGATCTCTTCTGTTCGTCGTACTTTTACGCGCCATCCTACACTCTCCCGATCGCTGCGGATCCGAGGATTGCAAATACGGTGGCAAACAGAGGTTCGGTCTCTCTATTTCTTTTCTTCTCTTTCATTTCGATTTTTGCGTCAATCCGTTCAGTCCACGCCTCGCGGAATCGTCTCCCTAGCACACGGGAGCATGAGTCAATAGCGTACCTTATCGTTATCGTTTAGGTTATCGTTTAGGTTATCGTTTAGGTTATCGTTTAGGTTATCGTTTAGTTTATCGTTTATTTTATCGTTTAATATTTTGCGTTGTTCCTGCGGGAACATATTTTCGATTTACCATCTCTAGTTTCGTACAGTTGCGGTCACGAACATCTCGATCCGACTTTGTATTATTTCTTTGTTACTCATTTACATTTTGGTTAGCTTCACTCTTCTTTTTATATTTACATAAATCGGGTCCATTTGTAGATTGTGGTTCCGTAAAATTTACTAACGTGTGAAATTTTCGTAGCTTCTTTGAACCTCCCCCAGTATTTAGAATCTTTCAGTTCCGTTCTTTGTCTCCTGGATCCATGACCCCAAACCCATCGAAGAGCCGGCCAGGGTAATCTTTCGGAGACGTTTAGGCGGTACAGCCTTAACTGTACCTGACGCCCAAAAACTTAATACTTTTTCTAATTATTATTATTTTCAGGGTGCCAATTATTTGTCAGCACACTCACCAAAAGTGTCGTTACACAAAAAAAAAATATATATATATATATCACCTGTCGATAAATTTGCCCGCAGAATATAATATCTGTAATACTGATAACTGGTAGACAACGTTGGCCTTAAGCCGAATTACTCAAGAATTTCAGTTCGCATCTGTCTACAATAGTCACATGTGAATCCGCCTGTAATTTCGTTACCATTCGAGTCTTTTGTTTCGTCGCAATCAGATTTGCCATTGTCTGGTTTCCATTTCCAATATTACCTGACCGATTGGCCCGAAAATGGGGGCGATATCAAAAAGGCATAAAAGTACCAGCACATATCCGTTAACGTACGAGGATACATGAAAAAGCACGAAGTCGTGGCTACCGAGCTGAACTGGTCCCAAAACTGATTTGGATCATTCATCATTCCGTTCTAGTAGAACAACTCCAATTTAACTATGCAGGTCAATCTATTGTTAACATACAAGAAGAGACCAGAATAAGTGGAATTTTTTTGATTTCTCAGTCCTTTGTCTAAATCCACAAAACTCTACCGTCCTTCTTCTCGGAACAGCTACGTTTTCCGGTTCACGATCTATCCCTAAAGAGAGTCAGGATGGAGTCCCTGTGTTTTATAAAGCAAAAACATTCGACCTGAACCTCAACGTCGGCATCCCGTCTCGCACGTGTATCGCAGTAAGCCGATTTTATGGGGGTTGCCTATTCACCATAGCTCTCGGGCTCTCCTTACTACGTACACTACCACGGCACACACGAGGAGGACCAACCTGCTGATGCTGACTACGTGAAAAAGTAAGTGAGTACTCGTTTTCCTTGGATTTTCCTCTTGCTTTTCGCTACACCTCCACCGCCCTTTTCTCCTTTTCAAATTCGAGAACGAGAAGCCTATAGTGTCTGCTGGATAAATCTTCGATCAGATTCCTTACATTCTGTATGGCTGTATAACCCCTTACACTACCCTGCTACCACCCTATTCATTTTTCTTTCGAAGGAATAAGTGACGTGTCCTTATATATCTTATTACCGCATGAAAACTCAAGGATGGATATAAATAAATACGCGACTCATGAAAAACTCGATATTACAGATAAGATAGAAGATAAGGACTAAATAGATGTTTTTATGACTTGTAATAAGATACAAGATAATTAAAAATGTTGTTTTTTTTAAATAAACAAAGAGGTCCTTAAAGTGCTACATGATTTTAGTATTGACATGTTTCAACTTTAATGGTATCTATTTTTATATGACGTCATCGCGCAAATGCTTCAGTTTATTTTGGCCCTATGACTACGTACTAATGGTAGCGTCAGCGTCGCCGTCGGCCTGGACGCCACGGCTTCAGTTTCCACCCTGAAAGAGACTCACGTCGCACAATAGCCTGGTGATCGATCGACGCCGCAGCTAACGCGGCTTCCGCCTTCAAGAAAGTATAGAATGGTTCAGGACGACAAGGCCGTTGGCTTCCTGGAAGATGAGACTATGTATGTGTATTATATGTACGTGTGTACATATATATTATATATATAAGTGTGAATACTCTCACATTCGAATCACGAGAAAACGAATAACCGACCCTTCAAGCGTATTTTCTGAATTCCTTAATACGAAATAATACTGATTAGACTAGGTGGACCGAGTCGACGAATGGGAATATGCCGGAACGAGTAGGAAGGGACAACCAGCTAACTGTACTTTCGGGTAAACGATGCTCTGAAGGTGGCTGCGGGTGAGGGTGAAAGAAAGAGAATGGGAATTCAGGTACAATTAGGTTGGCACCCCTGGGCAACATCCTTCTTATTCCAAGCTCAGCCACCTTGGGCTGGAAGATTCGATACCTCCGTCGTACTAGCGACGTCTCACACCCCCAAATCCTAAGTCCTCCCCACAGATTGAACAGTTTTCTGGCAAAAAAGAAGAACCACCCTCTCGTTTATCCCTCGGGATAGCTCGACGAGTGACTAGGCGCCATTGCAGTGAATTAAATTTGTCGCTTTTCAAAGGAAAAACTGGAAACGTGATGAACGAACTCGTTTTCAATTTCTAAACAATTATTCGAGAGTAATGCATTTTTCTCGAAGATCAGGGTAAATTTTTCATTGTTATTCAAAAAGATTTTTTTACCTATACTTTTACACAGAGGCTGACTCGATCGCGTGATTGACTGCGAGTGAAATGAAAAGATTTGAAAGCGTCGAAAATCGAAAAAATTACAGCGACGGACAGAGCAGACTGAGTCAATCAGTTTTTTTATTGCAATTTTCAACAGAAGCGCAATCGTCATACGGTGTCGCGACGTAGGTACAGAGAGCGACGTGGTCCTGCAGGGATATAGAAGGGTTCGATACCTAACAAGGGATAACCTCATTAGGACCGTCCGACAAGCTTGTGTGTTTTACAAGTTAGGAATTAGGTTGATTAGTAGGAAGCTACATCTCGAACCCGGATCTCATCCCAAAAGCATACCTCTCTCTCTCATTCTAGTTAACTATAAATTTGAGCCTGCACTCTTTTTCTTTCTATTCCCAGATATAGTTCCAAGGCTCCACCAGGTCAGGTGGGAAAAAAAACTGAACACACTCACTCCCACCCCCTTACGTCTCGTTAAACAGCTACTCGGTTCGACTCGGCAATGTTCGGCTTGGTTCGCCGATTCATAAGGCAACATGTTCACTAGCAGACAGGAAATTACATGTCCCCTACTGACTGGCTTACTCGCGACTATCACTTCCAAATCTCTAAATACAGTACGTGTAAAGAGTCATCCCGTATAACCGCATTCTGTTTAAGGGATGCATTATTCATTTTTCTTTTCAAATACCAAGCAAGATTTTAATAAATATTTGTACTCTGTCATTATACGATTTTTTTGTAGGTTACAGGCACGTGACCCGTACCCGGATACCAAAGTTACAACCCTCTGGAGCTTAATCCGAGTATACACGTGTAGAAACGAAGAGTAGATCGGACCAGTGGTGCCAACTCAGCTGAGAAAAAGTAACTAAGTTCCTGTTATGCCGTCACGCTGTCATGCCGTCAGACCAAGGAAGTGAATAACGGGAAGGGGTTCTGCCAAGGGGCGACTAGGGAAGCGGGCAGAGGCGGAGGGTGAGTGAGGGTAGGTTTCTGCGGGGTCGAAGTAGAGGTCGACCAGGATGAGAATGAGGAAGAGGAAGAGACCTAGAGGATAGACTCGGAGCAGCGCGGTATTGGTAAGGGGGTTGAACCTGTTCATTTTCGTTAAGATTAATTATCGTCGAAACAAGGACCTGCCCGCATCGAAGTTGTTACGAAATTTGGCGCGAGCCGGGTAAACCTCAGCTTCTAATAATCGTTTGAGCCGTCCGCCGCGTCGTAATGGTAGGGGCGAACCAAGCTGCCACCGAGAAACAGGGGATGGATGTTGGGAGGGAGGTGGGGGGGGGGGGGTTCGACAGATGGGCCAAGCTCGCTACACGGCTCCATTCCTAACTCCGAATCTACGATTCATCGACCCCTGGCGCTGCTTAATTAAGCTGTTCAACCTAAGCGTCCTAATTGCCAGCGCAGACACCTTTGCCCTTAACTATAGTAGACGGCCTGGTTGATTCTAACCTTGAAAATTCTTTGACTTCGCATTACGACTACCGAATCAGTATATCCGCTTATCAAATGCATCCTGAATGCTTTTAGTTGCTGACTGAGTCTGGGACACGGAATAGGTTTAAGTGAGCTTTTGTGTATGGTACAAAAGAGACACAGAAAGGATACTACTTAGCGAAGACCAGATGGGGAGGATATTGGAATGGAATAATTCAGCCAATCACAGATTCCCAGAAGCGGAAGGGAATATTAAGCATATTGTCGATAGTAAGTTTTGATATTGGCAGTAATGACTTGACTGTCTTACAGGCTACTTTAGTAACTGCGTATTTTGTGTCCTTAGCATCGCGGAGCAATTAATATTTCAATTGAAAGTTTTTGCGAGTTTCGCTATCAGGGGGTGGAGGAGGGGATCGTAAGAGTTTCCATAGTTTGCCGTTGGTGTCGGTGCCAAATAAATGAAGTATCGAGCGTTATTAAAGGTCCGCCATGAAGTTACGACTCAACCGACGACGATCGCTCGACTAATGAGTTTCGCAGAGATTTAAATCACGGTGTATTATATACCGAATGTATACGCTATGGATGAGATATTTCAGTCATTTTCCCTATGGCAAATTAAATATATGCATTATGTAAAGCAAGTAAAGTCGACGACAGCCGATGATTACCGACGTGAACTCGAGTTTGTTAATGGCCGACAGTCAATCGGAAGTCAAATGTAAGTAAGTGATTGTTGACAACGCAACAAAAATTAACTCTAACTCTAATAACGGGTCGATGAAAAAAATAAAATTACCATGAGAATCAATTAGTCGGAAGTCAGCGTTAGTAGTCGCTAACGATAACAGTTACGTCCAAGTCCAAACATCAGGATTTGACGTCACTGTCAGCAGCAAAGCCTAACCTCATCACTGCCACCAGCATCTTTCCATCCTTTCCATCTCTCTCGCTCACACTTTATCCCACTGATTGACTTTCCTTGGTTTCGAATTCGATTGTTCATTGTTCAGTTAACTCTTATCAATGCGCTAATGCTAACGCTAACAATATCTTTAGTCCGTCGGCCGAGAGATCCGCCGCTCCATTACGATTCCCATGAGACTACGAACCGTCTGCTGACGATGAGTATTTCGTGGCTACAGAACCTATATATTCCTGGACTCACTACTACCCACCGTGACTCTAGCCAAACGTTCGGCAGTACAGTTTGACGCAAAGCCTCGTTAAGCCTGTCTTCTTTAATCGAGTCTCTCCGAGAAGTAACTGTAGCACAGGTGTTGCTACGACTTTTTCTTTTTATTAACCCCCCGCGTCTACGGATCGCAGAGCGTCGAGGTTCCAGCCATCTGACGGCCGTTTCATTAACTACAGTCTTACGGACCCAGAGACAGTGTCACGCGCCTGAACGTGTTTTCCTTTTATTTATCTAAAGATCAAAGAAAAACATTGGGACGGAATTGTAAAAATTGTTTACACGAAAGCTGCTAGGGGTTACCTGATCTTCCCCACCGAGTCTGGAAAACCATTTTGCTTCGATCGCTGCTAACAGAAATGACGGCGATTTCGATGTAGACGGACGATTAAGACGTCGATAAATAATATTAATTGTCGCTGCTACCCTCCGCTAATGCCTCACAGCTTTCGCACTCCCCTCTAATGTCCACCCAGTCACCCCGTACAAGTGTTGCGTTTAATCAATACATAATACCATCGCGGGATACCGACTACGGTGGCTGCTGTGTATTTACATGTAGCTTACTTCAGGCAGGTAAATTCCACAAGGTGTTTGGTGCAAAATGAGAAAACCTTCAGGTACGTACCTTTTGGCTGAACTTTATTCTTATGAATAATATACGTGGTTTCTTATACTTTCGTTCCCTTTGCTCCGTCACCCCCCATTCTCCTTAGTGACCTGGTAATCGTGTGTGAACGCGTGTGGCATGCAACTTCACTACGATAAAACTTAAGATTTGAATCTTCCGCGTGACGACTCCATCGAGCCTCGTATAACGTAATAAGTATGCTGATGATCGAGCGGCCAACTTGATGAATGATCCAAATGACATTTTCTTAGGGTGTGTTATATAGGTTTGTATATATTGACCTATGGAACTTTGACAATCTCCTTCGGTTTCATACTTGAGACGACTGTTGTGGGTTACTAGGGACGTCGAAGCGACGTTGGTGAAAGAAAAGTAGCGTTCAGTGGAACGAATGCTAGTAGCCATTACCGTTATAGGATTCTTATTGAATTTACGTGGCAGTGAGATAAAGACCTTCCAGTCAATTCCTATTAAACAGTCAGTCCAAGCTGGGTAATAAGAGAGTCGAGTGAAGTAAAAAGAAAAGAACTGTTTGTAATGAAGTCACGAGAAATGCCATATTGAATTGATGTTCAATATAAGGAATTCTTATAATATAAATGCGCACTAGCACCATCTACTAGGAATTGTAAAACACAAAAATTAACAATCATCCTGATTTTGTTCTGTCTACGACTGCCATTCAAACGTAACGTACAATTTACAACTGGAGAATGAACTATCGATAATGAGAATTTATCGATTTATCTAACCGACGAGGCCAATCACACGTTTCTCCACTTTGTTACAGGCACCAGGTGCCGGAAATTGTGACGTTGACAGTACAGATACTTCATAGTTCGTGGCTGATAACTGCTACTAGTCAACTGCGAACGGTTGCAACGTTCAGTAATACCGCTGTTGCTGCTGCTGTTGCTGCTGCTGCTGCTGCTAGCTGGCTGTGGTGGCGACAGTGGCGACAGCGGACGGTGGCGTGAGACGTTAAGCCCAAGTCGGGGCGGGGCAAACTTGCCCGATAATAAATGGCCGAGCGAGTCTCGAAGGACACGCCGTAACGATGTAGTTTGTGTAATTCGGCGCAGGGGTGACAGGGTCATAAGTCAGAGGCTCAAACGAAGCGCTGAGGTATTAATTAGAGTTTCGGGCGGCAACCGCGATCACTTATCACTAAAACTAACCTCACCGCGGGTTCGAGGTTTCACGATGAGGTGCGAGGAAGAGGGAAGGAAGCGTGAGCGCCAACCTGAGAAACTCCTTGGGTATATATACGGTTCTACGTGTAAACAAGTGAAATTCCAATCGGTCAACTTTGCACGATGGTTGAATGGGTCACGTGGTTTCCTTACTTCATTTGCCAAGGAGAAGTCAGGTTTGATCTACGACCTTTTACTAATTGCAAATGGCGTCCCTACCTGATTCGAATCTTTTTCTTTCAGACTTCTCTGCCTCTAATCATTCTTGGATCGCGGTAAAAGTTTCCGACCTGCGAGTGAGTCTCGGCACATACTCCCTTCTTCGAAATTACCGCAATTTTACTCCGTCACGTGGAATGTCTAGGTCCTAACTGATAATTGTAGCCGAGGCTACGTCGTAATTTGGCAGGAAAAGAGGGACCGAGACTGAGGGAGGATTGCGTAAGGGTGGTTTGCTGACTTGAATCGATTGGAGGCTGAGCCAGGCAGAAAATTGTGGAGTGTAACTGCGGCGTGGAGCGACGTGAAAGAGGGATGATGCGAGAATGCGAAGGGTGAAGTAGGGTGGGGATAAGGGGAAAAAAAGGAATAAAAAATGAGGAAAGGTTAAGCGCGCTTAAGTAGAAGATAAAAGTCAACATGTCACGCAAAGTAATGTCGGATGAAGATTTAGGGGTGGGTGCGCGAAGGGTAATTTAAAAAAAATTGCTTTTAGCCGAAAATCTTCTGATATTATTCGTTGATTATTCTACGCGCGGATACCGCGTTGACGCCCGCCGCTCTCGTAGGCGCGCAGTTAACGTTCCGCCAATCAATTTACGGAGACATCAAAAAATCATGTATGACAGCCCACCTCTATTATTCGTGTACAGGGGGATGACTCCTTTGGCAAACAGCTCGTACGCCGAGCGATGTTAGGGGATGAGAATTCGTGCGTGAGCCTAGAGGGTATGGAGCGTTGAGTTCTATTGGGGGAGAAGGGGGAGATGTTCTCTGGCTCTGGAACGCCCACCCCCTCTACGAATCACCCCAAGTGAGTCGGCTGCCCGTACATGGAATAGCACTTACACCCTCGGCAACCCTTAGCCCCACAGCCAGACTGTACAACTCCCAACACTCTACAGTATCCAGCTAGCTTCCCTTCCCCTCTCCCCCTCCCGTGGCACCCTCCATCTAGCATCTGTAACCCACCACCCGCCCCATATACCACCTAGCAACAACTTCAGTTTCCAGTCTCCCTCCCCATACCCCCCACCCCGGTCAACTGAGATTCAAGGAAATTCTGCGATACGCACGAGATACGCCTTGCTACTTCCTTTATTATTATTCTCTTCTATTCTTCTTCTATTTTCACTATTTTTACAATTCTCACCCCCTATTCATGCACCCTTTGTACTACGTATTCCTCGTCTATTTCTTTTATATTCGTCACGAATGAAATTCTCCTATATAACTCTCTGTATATGAAATGCGATCCATTTTTGCTTCTTTCTTGAGAAATGTCTTTGTTTCTCTTGAATCTACGTTTTATTACAGTTTCCAAGAATGGACGAGAATTATGAGTTTTGCGTAACGTGAAAAATTTGGATGTTATTTTTTTAAGGACATTTTGACACTTGATAACAGAACACGTTAACTTGAAATTTTTCGTAATAATTATTTTTATTTGAACAGAAAGCTAATCCAAGGCTGACATACAGTTGTTGTGTAATCAATGAGTACGGAGAAATTGGATGCTGTATTGGACCGGAATTAAAAAAAAAAAAAAGAAAGGAAGATTTCAGTCGGAACGACGCACATATGCGAACGAGAGATGTTGCTAATTCTATTGCCGCGTTCTCTGTGTTACGTAGAAAATTGTTATCAGGGTCAGAAAGGGGTTTGTAATCGAAATAAATCTTTGTTTTGTCAAGGATTTAAATTAACTCGTATATGGAAGGGAAAAGAAGGGGGGGGGGGGGGAGAAAAAGGATGCAGCTTGTGAAATCTCACGGTTCGTGTACGCGCCTGATCGTTTAATGGGATTAGGGGTGCCGTGCCGTGCCCTATGGGGATTTAATGGCGACGAACGAGTTCCATGATAAAAAAACTTCAAAAGCAGGAGGGGCGGGTGTAGGAAGGGGGTAGGGGGATCGTCACAATCAAAGATGCACAACAAACACCAGCGAAAGACGGCACCAAAATAATAAAAAGTCCAAAACAAAAAAGTTTTCCAAAATAAATTAAAAAAAAAAAACAATATTGCTAAATCCAATTCGATAAACGAACAGTCAGTTTTTTCAAAAGGTAAATTCTTGTTACTTATAATCATGTTGGTGCTACGTCACCCCAAGAGCGGTACGTTTGGTTTATCACAGTGGCCAGGGTCGTGTGAAGCGGTGGGATTCAGCCAGGGACGACAGCAAATCAATTAAAAGCTCGCCGGGCGCTTGAAATTTATGCGGGAAAAATTAACAAGTCAGATCTCTTCCCCATCCTTCCCCGACCAATCCCTCGGGCCACCCCTCCGCATCCCCCTTAATGTCCCACCGACTGCATCCCTATGCCCGGCACGGAGGGTGCAGCGGCAGCACTGCCTGGTACAGAGTCAAGCGACGACCGGATCTTGTACGGCGCCCGGGTATCTGGGTTCGGTAGTGTCGCCGGCAGATATTAAATTAACGGAAATAATGAAATGATAACCAAGCGAGTGTTAAGCATCCCTTACGTCTCTGCCCTCATCCGTCTCATTGTTGGTCTTTCACCCTTATTTCAGACCGTTATGATGCCAACGCCCTTGATCTTATTGAGAAACTCATCCTCGGCGCCCCACCACTCCCCCATCCACCCGCGCGCTTCAACATTTGCCTTTGCACCGGGACGTCGCGACGTCCTCCTCCAATCAAGTAAAGCTCGGTAATCTGTCAGAATGTCAAACTGAGTTACTCCTTCCATCCCCAACCCCCCAGCACCACCCCGTACCTCAGCCTGCTTATAATTAACGGCTTGTTAATTATATTGACTTTGGGACGAAGTTACCTTATTTAGCGACCGATACTTTATACTTTGCTTCTGAGCTGCTACTGGATACTTAGGATTCCTTGAGCAATATATATATATATATATATATATATATATATACGAGCAACTACTAGAACATCCCCTTTTATCTATTATTCCTATGGAAGAACCCTGAGATGAGTCACATTTACTTATTGAAGTTCTCCGTAGGGCGTCTCTTGCCTGACAATGGGCAGTGGTGGTGACTGCGTAACGTGAGGGATGCACGCGTCCAGTAGGGGTAAATAGAATATTGAAAAGCCAAAAATACAAAAGTAAATCTACGTTGTCCGATAGGGGTGGCTTCGTACTTACGTCACGTAGACAAGAATAGAAAAATATCGAAAGAAAGGTGATAGTGGCGCTGATTGAATATTAGGGGATGGGTTCTCTATAGACAACACGCTTGGGGTTGCTTACATACCACTGGGGATGCTTTCAAGATCCTAAAGGATGACGCCTATGTTCTAGATGGATTCGCTCTTCCCATTGGTATATTGGTCGAGAAGATTGTGGGGGGGTTGCAAGTTAGGGGTTGGCAAATCCATTGAAATTGCAAATGAACATTATGGATATTTCCCTATAGAGGGTTTAGATATACATATGTGTACATATATATATATACGTGTGTGTGTATATGTATATATATACACACACACGTATTTTTCATATACACTGTGACGTGATTTTTCGAATCACGGTCACAAGGCGACCCCGGCTACCGATACAGATAACGTTCTCGCTTTCCGGC
>JARPRG010000126.1:224602-242584 GCA_031001745.1 Hartigia nigra | reverse complement strand
TTGCGGATGCATGAACGAAGGGTGGACGGCCGAAGGTAACGTAGGTTAGTTATCGAAGATTGGTTTGTTCTCGGTTTTGCTATCGGTGTCGAGTTAAGGAAAATGACGTTACGAATGGCACCCAACGCGGTGCCTCGCTACCGAAAGAAATACGTTACAACACATAGGGCACCTTCCTTAACAAGCATACTTTTATCACTGGGCGAAACACCGCGAAGAAGGGGATGGCAGCACTGGCGCTTAAGTGAATATCTCCCCTCAGGCTGATACCGGCTACGTTCACCACAATGTAAACGATCACCGACCATGATGATGATGATGATGATGACGATTAATATTATTATTATTATTATTATTATTATACTCTTCTCTATGCAAACCTATGCAAACTGTATTCGAAGTCCCTCGTGTTGCCACTGCAGTTGTCAAGTTTTGCATTCAAGTGGCCGAAAGCGAATGCTCGTTATGGTTGAACCTTGACACTACTTGTAATTAGTGACCCCCCCCACCTCACTGAGACTCAAATCATCCTTCTGTCAAGGTAGGACGAAATGCCTTGGGCCAAGGGAAAGTTTTCGTTGAATTTGAAAATCGATCGAAGTTCGATTGTCAATAATAATAATAAATCATATCTGATACTCCTATATGCAAATATCTGATAAGCTTGAATAAACTTTGATATGAGAGGAAAGATTTAGTCAGCAAGAACAAGAAGGCAGCGACTCAGCATGTCAATAAAATGGTCGGTTGGGGTGGGGATTTTTGTACTGCGTTGATCGAGTTCACCTTTATAAAAGAGAATTAAATCCGTTATGTTTGTGTGTATAAACACACTCATTTATATATATATGCATAGACGTCCCGACTCGGCCGTAAAATTGTAAAAACGAACAACTTTTATTATTACGCTTGTACAGTTTACTGCTCATACGTAATTATCGGACATTTCCCTTCAATTTTTATTTCGCCCTTCGGCCTGCCTTTATTTATCTTTATTTCCTCCATTATTCGTGCTTTTGCCTCCTTCGCTCGACGTAGCCGGGCTACGGAGGAAGAGAAGGAGAACTTCAGCCAGCCGGCGAGGCGGTTCGATATTTTATTTTCATTTTACGCGCCTCTGCATCGCTCTTACGCCCAGTCGCTCCTTTCAGCGCGACGCGCCGCGACAAAGAGAATGATCGCCCTTTATATATCTATTATCTTGCTCTCTGTCTCTGTCGGTCTCTCAAT
Organism: Hartigia nigra; assembly: GCA_031001745.1. Classification (NCBI taxonomy): domain Eukaryota; kingdom Metazoa; phylum Arthropoda; class Insecta; order Hymenoptera; family Cephidae; genus Hartigia; species Hartigia nigra. Next base: position 241,354 of record JARPRG010000126.1, on the reverse strand, counting down.
CTCTGTTAATCTAGTCCCCTATACTCTTTCATACGTACGGATGATTATCAAAGAGGCCTAAGTCACGAGTATCCAAAAAATTAAGTTAATCATTAAAAAATATTTGTATCTAAAAACCTTTCGATAGACTAATTTTCATAATCATCGGCACATATGCGCTATCTGTCTCAGAGTTTATGGGTAATTGAAAAAGCAAGATCCTATCAGACCGCCGCATTTATTTTAACTAACGCGCTCAGAGTTCTATTATAAATTCCAGATGAAGGTACTAATTAGTATGATAATTAGTCAGTCAATTAGTTTACAAGCCATCCAAGAAAATGTCTGCGGGGCTCCCGTACCGGTGATCAAGACGCAAAAGAAATCGAGATAATTATCGTTCACTGCCAAGTATATGGCAAGAGGAAGGAAAAAGGGACACCCGGTAGATTACTTGGAGTCCGATATGTTCACGTGATTTTCGGACTTTTTCCCTTTTCTGTATGCGGCCAGTTCTATTTCGCGAGCACTTCGTAATTGCACGGCAGAACATTTTAATAAGCGTAAACGAAGAAAAAGGAGTAAGAAAAAAGAAGGAGGTACAACGGGGGGCAGGCGGTGGCAAGCGGAAAACAGGGGGCAAAAAGTAAATAGGTGGAGAAAACGAGAGCGTAAAAAAAATGGTTCAAGTTGCAAAACAAGTTGCGTTACAAAATGGCTACCGTGCTATATGCCATATATAGGATAATACTTTGTGCACCTGTGCATTAAGGAGCAAAGGGGGAGAGAGGGCGGAGGGGGGCCAATAGCCCTCAGAGTCTTCAGGAGGGGTTTAGGGGGAGAGGGCCAAAGCAAGGGGGCCGTAATGATTTAATGACTCGATTATGTAAAATGGCGAAAACGCAGCCCACTTTCGCCGCCTGTTTCGCGTAATTGAATTACAGTTTAAGCCGACGTTGGCATTACTGTAATCGCTTTAATTGATAACCAAGCTACCCGTTTCCACAGTCAGTAAACCTAATTGCTTGATCGTATTATCATTTAAATATGGATTTCTGCGACTTGCAAATTAACGCGACTCCCGGTTGTCACGCTAATTAACAGGTTAGCTTGATTGGTCAGAATCTACTGGACATTACTCCATTACACAGAATCCCTCCACCCCATCCTTGTTTTTGACATAAATTTCAGATTTACTCGAAGTTTAAAAAAAAGGCTAAATCGTTATTGAAAATCGAAAAAAAAACGTGACATCGTGATTTGAAAAAATTATCAAGGACAAAATTGTATCATACTCCGATTTTTTTTATGTTTCTCTCGTGACTTTTTTACCCTTTTACCCTTTTCACCTTTCTATGATAAAACCAGATACAAACACCTTTGACCCATCACTCCCCCGAAACCCCCTTATCGCCACATTTAAAGGTTGCTTAGCAGTTACAGCAATCGCGTATACAGGGCAATAGGCATATACTATAACAGAGTATAGTAGGAATCGTGATTACCGACCTTATCACATTGATAACGTGTGTGTTCAGCTAGTATACGCTTACATTCAGATACATAAATAGATCTGATTTGTACTGCTGATAGGAGTAGTCAGAGGAATCTATTGTGCTGTTCGGAATAGGGTGTACGGGACTGGTAGAGAGAGAGGGTTGGGGAGAGGGAGGGATGGTTTGGATAAACGCTTGGATGAACAGAGGATGGGGTCTGGAGGGGGGTCTGGCTTTTAGCTGAGCGCATTCAAGCGTGATGGCTGCGGCAGGGCTGAGTGACAGGTTCTAACGCGGGGGAGTTGGAGATACATTTCGTAAAATGGTCCATGAAATATATGGTCTCGCAGCATCAATATTTGTTTAATTCAGGGGATTCACTTAGTGGGCTACGTTGGCAACAGTGGCTGCACTGTCACAGGAATAAAAAAACTTGGATAGATATGTGGATTGTATACGTTATATATAAATAGGGGGGAGTGCAAATGGATGCATCTAGGGTGGCTACCGGGTGAGCCAGTGTTCTAGGATGATCCGCGACATGGATTAGGGACCTGACGATAGGATAGCTTATATGTATAGTAGGAAAAATGTTTTCGCATATTTATGAGATAACGCTATATCCGCACATACGAGGAGATCGACTGTAGACCGTAATGTTATCTAGTATTATCGATGACGTTACGCGAATCAATAAATATTTTGATCATCGCAGTCCAATGGAGAAGGGTTATCTTTCAAGTGGGTACTAATTCAACAGAAATTTGCATAGCACGACGCATGCGCCGTAGCCGTTCAATGTTTTTATCCCTACGATCCCGTTGTGTCTGTTCCGTGTCTGACTGTATCTACTGACTATGGGATACATACATATATAGGTATACTGTACGGAACGTATATTGTTTTATAGGCTGATCCAATACCGGCTAGTTTCACTACTGGTATCAAAAGCATTGCTACCAACTACTGGCGCTATCACGTACAGTATCTCAGGACGACAATATGGCCTCGCGTTTATTGGCCAGTTAATAATATGTATATAGGGTCCATACACGCAAACTTAATAGGGAAACCAGCGTGCACTGGATATAACGTGTACAGATATGATTACTGGACTCTATATGGAATATATATATATATATATAAAATACCGTGCTAAATATACATAATATATATGTATACATGTATTATATAAAAAGTAAATTGGTGATCGCGTGCGCACTCGTTAATCGATCTACGATTATTTTTGCTCGCTGAGCACTCCACAGTTTGACTAATCAACGTACGGACTTCTGTTTGACCGGTCATTTCCAGACTCCGAGAGAAATAGGCTACCGTGATCTACTACCCTTACATTTCTTCGTGCAACCCTCTTCTGGCACGCCCAAATCGTGCCAGCGCGCACCCTTCAATCCCAGTAACCCTAGACTAGACTAGACTAGACTAGACAACCCACTCCACCCTTCCGCCCCTATAAGACTTCGGCATTCTTATTTAGCCAAAGAATACTCAATATACCCCGCCCCCCTTCTCCCCTTCGCCCTCGCCCCCTCCCCTCATTCCGGGACACTTGCTGTATTTCATGCCCGTATCAACCCTCCGATGATAGGGGATGTTCATGGGCTAGTTGACACCTAGAAAGTCTTATTTACATCAGTGAAGAGGGATGCCATAGAAGTTCGAAGAAAGATAGAGGTGATACTTGTCAAAGGTAAGGGAGGAAGGAGGGGGGTGGGAGGGAGAAGAAGAAATAAATTCGAGTCGATTGTGGAGCACGGTGGGTAAGGGTAGTCCGAAAACTACGTACGGGGTGTTTCGAGTCACCCTCGGTTAAATGCCAAGTGGCTACGTACTGGGTGATGTATAATATATAGTGTAGGTAAGAAATCAGGAGTAGGGGTATTGGGGAGCCGAGGAGGAGGAGGAGGGGGTGGAAACCCGGCATTTTTGAAACGGTTCGCGTGACCAGGGTTGCTCTCGGCGGGGTCGGGGAGGGAGGGTGGGGGATGAGGATGAGGTTGGTAGAGGACTGTGGAAGAGGATGAGAGCGAGAGAGAGAGGGTCCGTGCCAAGGGAGTTGGGGGTTGTGGTGCAGTATGGGGAGCAACTGGATCGATTCAGCCGCTCGAGTCGCGAGTTTGAGACTATGCTACGGTATGCTATGCTCCGGGGTGCTATAGTATAGTCTTGTGTACGATATAGTATCCTACCTATAGGTTAGATAAGGTTTTCTCTTGCGCTCCGAACTTCTCGAACTACCCCATAGAGTGTCTCTAGGAAATATCATATAAGCTTTACGTCATATTATGAAACATCATTGAGTACCAACGTCTTACGGTATATTAGAGAGAGGCAGAAGATTGTTCGTTGTATATTGAATTAATAGGTAAAAACAAGTTGATTCGAAAAAAAAATGAACTTAGTATTTAAAAAAAATAAATTTTCAATTCATTAATACTCGAGCGATAAGAATTTTCATAAATTTTTTTTCGTAATCGCGAAAATTTAATTGCTGAATTTTTCTATAATTAATTTTATTGGCATCGCGTATCAAATTTTAGGGACTATTAGTCTGCGGGTCGCAGGTCACACGCAAGTTGTCAGGTCATGTTACGTGTGCTGGTTCGGCCCCCTCTCTTATCGATAATTGAGCGTGCCGAGAGGTGTTTCAACTGTATGACTATACAGGTTGCCCCTCCCCCCCCCCTCCCTACTCCTCCTCTTTCCACGTTTCGCGTGTCTCGTTGCCTCTTTGTCTCTCTCCTTTCTTAGATAGAGGGCATTACCGCTCTCGCTGTAATCAGTGACATTCCACCAACTCCCATGTTCTTCCCTATTATTGTCCGGCAATGGTCTCTCACCTCCCCCCCCCCCTCTCCCAACCACCCTAGAGATAAGACTGTAATACACCCCTAATCGTGCTAGAGAACAATGGACTAGTAGCGCTGACGTTACCCGCAATTGGCAAAATAATTGGCGCACTAGTTCCTGGAGTCACTGTTGCCAATATGCTTTTATATATGTGTGTATGTGTTTATATATATATATATATATATATATATATATAAAATAAAAATATACAATTTTGATAAAATTATATTTATAATTATATAATATACAAATTTGCCCATCTTGTGACGATATATATATATATATTTTTTTTTATGCATGTCACAAGATGGACAAAATTGGACTGCATCGTGGGGCCTGACGGTTATCGAGCGTTTCGCGCGTCGTGGGACTGATTTTATTTTTAAATTTATATTGATTTCCCTCGTGGGAATATTTTTCTTTTGTTTTGGAGCTTCTTTAGCGGATTCGGAAGGATTCCAAGAAAATTTGATTACTACGGGGCCCCAGAGAGCCGACTACGGGCCTGACAGGCCGCTAAGACCTAGCAGCTACAAGACTGAAGCGCACACCCTAGCGGCTCAACTACGCGGAACAAGCGGCGAGCGTCTTCACGATTCCAAGGGCATCGGGGGTTGCAGTGATGACACGGAGCCGTCCATCGAGGGAGTAGAAGGTGGATGAGATTCCCGCCTCTCGAAAATACAGCTGCAGCTACCAAAACAAGAGAAGATGCCAGGATCTATTTCATTGGAATCGGCGAAATAAATGAAGATCGCGAGCCCTCGACCGAAGATGATATAACCGCGGATCTAATTGGGCCAAGGTATCCGAAGATTGCAAATATGGTGGCAAACAGAGGTTCGGTCTCTCTGTCTCCTTTCTTTTCTTCTTTAATTTTGATTTTGCGTCTAATCCGTTCAGTCCACGCCTCGCGGAATCGTCTCTCTAGCACATGGGTACGTGAGTCATTAAAGTATCGTTTATCATTTCGTACCGTATCGCTATCGTTTAATATCGTTTTCCCTCTAATATTTTGCGTGTTGTTCCTGCAGGAACGTGTATTTTCTCGTCGAACATCTACTTTTGTACAGCTGCTAACAAGAATATCTTGATCTGTCGTTCTACAACTTACTTTTATTTATTTTATAATTTTTCTTAGCTTAACTCTTTTTCTATTTAAATAAATCGGGGCCGTCTGTGGATTGCGGTTCCGTGAAATTTAATAACTTGTTGATTTTTCGTAGCTTCTGTGAACCCTCCCACAGTATTTAGAATCTTTCAATTCCGTTCGTTGTCTCCTGGATCCATGACCACAAACCCTTCGAAGAGAAGGCCAGGGTAATCTTTCGGAGACATTTTGGCGGTACAGCCTTAACCGTACCTGGCGCCCAAAAGAAATTCAGTACCTCCTTTATTTATTATTTTTTTCAGGGTGCCAATTATTTGTCAACGCGCTCTCGCAAAGTGCCGTTACAATATATATATATATACTTATATATATATATATATATATATATATATATATATATATGCGTGCGTGCGTGTGCGTGTGTGTAGAATCAATAAAGATAACACCAGTTCTGTACTGCTTCGCTAATTGACTGATTACTATACCCTCTATGGGCCGAATTTTTTTTTCATGGCTATAAAAAAATGTATGTTACGTATTATAAAATCAACAAATATAAACCTATAAATAAATTACTAAAATATTGATACTTTAGTTGGTGACTTGAAAGTTACACGGGCCCATAGAGGGTTAACTGAAAAATTCTAGTAAAAAGCAATAAAATGTATATTCGTAGAAAGAATTGATATCAGTTTGAAAGGAAACAATTAAAAATATGTATAACAGAGGGAAGCTACAGTAAGAAGTTTCCAAGAAGCACTTTAGCCTTGTTAGAATGACATATGTATACAAGGAACGAGCTGCGCGCCATCTCGACTATGTTATAAGTACCTGGCACTTGTAGGAATAAATATAAAAATAGACATCCGATAAGTTTGTTCATCGAAATAATATAGGAGAATAAGGAACGCCAATTGTCAGTGCAATAAAATTATAAGGGGTAAATGATAGTAATAAATAAAGTGGACGCCACGCGACGCCTAGCGTCGACGTTAAAATACATGAGCTCCTTTGACCAATTCTTGACCTAAACTTTTACCTACAAAAATATAGGTAAATGTAAAAATGTCATTTGAAACACAACCAATGATGCAATTTTTGTTCATCTATCGATCCACGATCAATCACAAGATTCAGTCACGTCTAGTCGCATATAATTATAAATACAGTATCATAATTCCTTTATCAAGTATAATTAAATCATAGTATAAGACACTGACTAAGGCTTTAGTTCGGTCATCAAGTCTTGAGAGTCATGAGTCTATTCGTATCTCAATAAACCTTTTTATTAGTGCCCATAATATACTCAGTCATTCGCTTGACTATGCTCCAGACAATAACAAAAGTCGAGTCAAACAAGACGAAACTATTACTCCACCCTGTATAGACCGGTAAGATAAATATTTCTTGACCTCGTTAAGTCGATCGACGTACAGTGACAAAGTCAAAGAAGATTAAGAAACTTTTTAACGACTATAACAGAGAACCGTAAGTTGCGCATAGTACCAACGTTACAATCATTTAACGTTGCTACCAAGAGCAGACAGGCAAGTAGCTCGTTCTCGTAGCGTTTAACGTTATCCAATGTAAGCATAGTTAGGTCACGTTCTGGATTAATAGACGTAATTTCAAGTCTATAGTAGAGAAGTCTGCGCTCCTAGATACATAGGCAAAGATAGATTCCGTCATTACCGACAGGGTCTGTGCATCAGCACTAGCGGCACGAATAATAATAACAGCAACAGAGCGTCATCAAGGAGATCGACAAGTGGCACTAAGAAAACATAGGGTTGTTCACGGAGAATTTGAGCACATCGAGCACAAGGCACAGAACAGGGGCTGAGAAATCGACGAAGTGGAGTAGGTACTTTAGGAGAATCAGATATCCCAAATAAGCTAAATAGTGGAACATCCAGTGAAGCTTCAGGTCGTTCTTCAGGTCACGTCCAATTGACCTCCGTGTTATTCACCTAGGTCCACATAGGTATAGAGATGTGTATTCGAAAGGGTAGTTTTTTTATTCTATGAATGTTTATACAGTCAGAGGTCTTCTAGGAGGGTGGCTGAAAATGGAAGGTGAGCCAGTGACCAAGGTGTCGGTTAGTCGCCTACAACCCTCGAAATCCCGAAGCACCAGGGTGAGTTGAGGTCGGCTTAGGGTTGTTTTACTCAGCAGGTGCGGACTCTATCCTACCGTACTTTCGCTCCCACATACCGTCATCCCTGAATCCCGCGGGATAAAACTCCAACTCCCAGGGTAGTCGGCAAGCGACCGCTTGGACCAACCCCCCTTCTTCCCCCGTCCAACCCCACTTTTGTGCGCCGTCTGGAACATAGACTCACCCCTTCCTCCCCTTCTTCGAGGCCAGGCTTCAAAGCCATCCCTCTTGAACGTTTTCCACCCGATCTCCCTAGTTCGCCAGCCCTTCCCTAGTTACTTTTCCAACCCCTCCTTCCTTCCTCAGCCACCTCTTATACCTTCACAACATCCGAGCCCGGGACTCTCTAGCTACCCAGGATCTTCTCTCTAGCCTGTCTTCCTCCTTCCCTCTTCAATTTCCATGACTTCCTCAATATTTTATTTACCTACTCGTTTCTTCCTAATCGTCAGAATCTATCTTGGTTAGTGAACTAACCTCCCCCCTCCCCCTGTATACCCACTACCACCCACCTTCCCCTTCGATCCTACCTTACTGCCTCGTTAAACTAACGATTGACCAACGGACCTTATTCATAATTCAAGCTTGGATTACTCTAAGAGCCAAAAGCAATTCAGGGTTGGTTAAAGATAGCTGAAAAAAAAAATTGAAAATTGAGGATTGCACGTGAGAATCTCTTTTAGAGAATTGATATGAACCAGCTGCTACAATGTCCAGACGGTTACTGACAATAGATCGAATACGCTGATCGATCGATTATCTTTTCACCATTTTTATATATCCTATGGAATACCCATCATTGTCGTTTATCGCCCGTATTCGGGTGACGATAAGATCCGAATGTTTTTTTTTTTTTTCCTTTTCACAGGAATATTGTGGCAGGGAATAAAGATGGCGGAATCATTCTGTAATGTTTGCGAGAAATCGATAATGGCTGCTGATTAGGGTACACTTTGAAAATCAAACTACCGACGCATAAATTTACCAAGTAATAGATGGTAATCGTCTTACCTCGTGGGAACGCGCGACGCCTGTTACGCATAATCGAACTAAAAGACGTTGCGAGGGATTTGTCAAAAAAAAAAAGAAAAAAGAAAGCGTAGGAAATTACTGGAAAAAAATAGCCTACCTCTTAAACTCTCTCTTACCTTTAGTCACTCTTTCTCTCTGTCTCTCTTTAATCAAACAAAAAGTCTTGCACTTATAATATAGAATCTAATCCCACGGTCACGTGAGTGCTTTTATATTATCTAGTATCCGTTCTTACCACTTCACAATCCGCATTCCCCATTTTCCATTTCGTGTTTCACCATACCGAACAGTATATCCTTACCCTCTATTATAGAGGAATACCCTTGTGCAGTTTGCATTACGAGGTTAACACTTCCCGGGAGAGATTGCCGCGTACCCCTCTAGATATAGGGATTTTCAAAATTAATTTATACTTTCGAATTTCAGTATACACACACACACACACACATTTATTGTGTAATAGAAAAGAAATATATTGGCCATTGAGAACATGCCTCTCCAACCCAATGGCTATTTTACGAATTTTATCATTTATTTATCGTCAGAAAGAGAAGCCACTGCCAATACCGGATCTACGTATCCAGCAAACCGAAAACACTCTAAGAATCAGCGCCGACATTTTGTTATGACACAAAAGACAGGTTAAGAGAAGCAGCAGGCTTTTGTATAATAAGCTTATGATATCAAACGCTTAAAAATTTTGGACGTTTTCAAACGTTACTCATTATGCCTTCCACTTCCCTTATATAAATATTGTTTGTGTTACTCGGTGGCCATTAGACGCGAGCGTAATTGTTTCTTGTCGTCCGACGAAACATCGTAATGCCTAAATCCAAATTTTCAGTACGATATATCAGTACTATGATATTTTAATATAAAAATACGTATAGTGGCTCACGTGATATATTAATTGGCTCAGGCTTCTCGAATCCAACTAAAACTTCAGGCTGTGGTCACGCCAATGGCGTAGTTATCAACTTTAACTGGAATATTCGTTTGACGGAAATCCCTCCGGAGGATACGAATAGGTTTGAGATCAGAGGTCATAGATCCCTCTGGCGGGATAGGACTTTCCAGCAGTCTCGCGAGTATTTCATTAAATGTGACGAGTGCGTTTCCCAGTGAAATACCTAACCAAACTTAATCACCGCCATCAGCATCGTCAGTTGGTTCTCCATATAGCCAGAGCTCCGTCTATCTTTCTTCCTCTCCTTGTTCAGTGATTCGTGTATCTGTTTATGGGGAAATTGAGTAATTAATTTTATACGCCGTTATTAAATACGATTAGATAAGAGAAGGTAATAATTAAAATTTTTTTATTATTTGCTAATTAAATATATACATTGGATGGCCTTATGTAGCTTGATTAAATACCTGTATAAGGAAGTTTTACTTTTTCAATGGCTAACGAGTGATGGCAGTGAGGCGAGATGTATTGCCAAAGAAAAATGTCGATAATTCGACAAGTACAGAAAAGTAGGTCGGATATTATTATTAGTAGGAGAATTTATGAAGTTATTTATCAGAAAAATCTCGAATTTTCCCTCTCACTGTTTTTGTATACGTATACGTAAGGTATTCCACCTTTTATTTTTCATTCAAAATATACGCGATGCGTCCAAGTGACGCTACCCACTAACGTCACTTCTTGACGTACTCACAAGTTTTGTTCCGTTTTTATTCGCAGAAGCTGCAAGACTTCCGGCAAGCGTGAAATCTCTCCCTCTCCCTCTCCCTCTCTCTCTTTCTTTCTTTCTAGTCTCACTGGGGTATTTGCATATTACATCGCGTGGGATCCCGCTTGATTTTGCGGCAGGGCGGGTTTGCGATCTTCGAATTCAAATTTAAGAGCACTCGCGCGCTTTTTGCGAGCTTAAAAGCATCATATTTTATCTCTTGACTTTGGCCGCCAACGACCAACGAGCTTAAAGCCACCATATCACCCCTCTGCGTCGTCTCTGTGACGCTCTTTCCAACTCGTCGAACAGGATCAACAAGCTGGAAGATTCGTGGGAGTCCTGTTACTTGTATCCCGAAGATTGATTCCTCCGATTCAACAAATACTATAAAATCACAATAACAATTATACAGAAGCCCAAGACTACCGTCAAATTCTAAAATCTTGGACGTTTTCACAGAACAGTTCGCGGACTAAGATTTCGCACTCAATTCGCACAGAGGCTATAACAATTCTCCAAATAAAGTGCACCACTCCCTGGTGAATTTGCAAAAGAGCCAGAAGAGCCAATGGCGCAAATTGCTTTTGCTGTTGGAAGCAAAGTGGAAATACGCTCGTTTGTATTAAAGGCAATCGTAGCTTGATTGAAAATGAAAACGACACGACAACGAAGACATCGTCCTCGAGGAGGTGTACGAGGAAAGGACAAGCAGTAGAAGAAGGACTAAGTCGACAACCCCAAGACTATTGCAATACTCGTCTCAGCAGTCTTTTACCAAATCGTGCCACAAGCACGAAGAGACGTTGGGTGCAGGATGAGGGGGATGAATCGTTATGGGATGAATGAACGTAGGCCCAAGAAATAATAAATGAGATCATTAAGTCGGTATAATTTTCTCGCGCGTCTGAAGAAAGAATATATATATATATACTTGCACGCGCGACCTCCCAAGGTTACCGGACTAAACAGAACAAAAGATTCCAACCAGGCAGCGGGTCAACTTGGCTCCTAAATTGCGTCTTTACATTTTCCTACTTAATATTTGCGCGCAGTCTTCCCCCTAAGCTTCACTTATTAATACCCCCCAGGAGAATCAGAACCTGGAATTCAGGAGCGCCAATTTCATCCCATACATAAAACAAATTCCAAACCCCCCCCCCCAACCCCTCCCAATATAGTAAATGAAATCATTCAATATACCCAAAATCCTTTTACACCGAATAGAAATAATTGTATCCCTTTTTTTTTACATAATATCCATTCACCGTTATCTATCTCCCTCTCGGATCATTTATCTATTTCCTCAATCGTATACGCTTACCGAACACAATACAGAAATGGTCCATGCAAAGTGCCCACTTTTTCACTCTCCGGTATCCCTCCTTATAGGCTCTCATTGATCCCCCAATATATGCACAGGCCACCACGAGTATATCCCCTAGTTCTTTTGTAAATAGATCACACTGGCTAGAGTCCGTTGTTCGGCGAATACATTAAAGAAAAAAAAAATATAGAATTAGAAATTGATATTCAGCGCGATAAACGTCATACTTTAACGCTAGTTCAGATCAATGTAATGTACGAAGAAAAGGGCAACCTTTACGTGACTGTTTGACTACATCTTTTTTTCCCCTACAGTTGGCACTGCCGTACTTCCATCACTCCAGCTGCTCCTTGTCCAATTCTTTTTCTTTATCCAAGCAATTGAAACCACCGGATTTACCGAACGTTATTTTATCGTCATACCGCAGACGGACTGAATCGATTCCTCGAAATGTACTCCACGTGTCAAACATCGCCGACCAATGGGCTGTCAGCTAAGAGCAAGTGGTCGTACTTTGTGAATGGGAGCGGAAAAGGGACGCGACAGGCTTTGGATATGTTCCGTCGATAGGGATACCCTTGAAGGATGCAGATGCACGGACAATGGTTACCACTTTTACAAACCACCCTGTAAAATAAGGGTAGACAAATATTTATGGTTTAAAATTAGTTTTTCAATGTGACACGAAGCTACGTGTTTATCATGATGGACTTTCATAAATTGGCTGTAATAATTGTACTATGATTGTCTTTTACTCAAGGACCATTTCTAAAAGGCTAAAAATAATGGCTTCCAGATGGAGCCAGCTGCTCCTGCTGCTTGCTCATATTTTAACAGTCTAGTACTTTAGCATTCCAGCGCTATGTTATTCTTCTTCCATTGGCCTTATAGCATCTCCTACCTTCTACCGACACTGGTCCAGACTTACTCTTTATCCTTACTCCTCTGCCCAATGCTCGCTGGAGTTCCATAGAGCGTTTATAATACACAGTAGGATTGTTCCCGAGTCCTGAAGGGAAGAAAACGTTAGTCAATATTTGTAGGGACGTGTATTCGCTTATTGTATCTCGCTCGGGCAGCCATTTCCCATTCCATTTAGTTTCTATGTTCCTGACGTTCCTCGTAGTATTTCTTGTCCCACGGTCGTTCCTGTTATTCCGTGACCCCGTTAACCTCTCTTGCTATGATTTCACCAAACACTCACCCCGCCTAAAGGCAATCGAGAGAATTTTCTTGCGCTTAATTTTCGAAATCGTTTCGTTATGCTGTTCCTATACTTGTGTAATAGTCAATAGCTTTTAGGCGCGAGGGTGATCTCGAAATAAGAGGAACATTTCGTATTTTCCCATGGGATAAGGGTATCGTGCTTGGCTCAGCTGGGGAAATTCACTACGGAAGGGTGCTGCTGGCCGATGCGAGCCCAAAACCGGGCCGAGTAATCGAAGGACCTCTGAAGGTTACGAAACGTGTTTGTATTCTGTATAATGAAATAGCGGCTCGTCTGAAACTAAGAAAAACGGACGAAAAGCATCAAAAGCATCGCCGGAGGATGTTGTACGAGTAATATCTAAAATCCTTGGAGGATCCAACGATCCAATATTTGCCGTAGGGATGAAGGTAAATTTCGGTATGGGACGACCGCCTGCTGCGTAGCTATTTAACGTTTCCCCGAAAGCGACTACGCTGGATTTTAACATGCCTGAAGGATGGACGAATACGTCTATTTGTAGCTCAACAAATAATATAGCAGAATTTATAAATCTATTAGAATTTTTATCCCAAAAATTGGCTGCCTGCGGGCATTTGTATGGGTACTGGTTGTTTGTATACAGAATATTTTACCAACTCCTATGACTTTAACAATAAACGTCCTACGCAGTAAACATAACCTATCAATCATAAAATTATCGATCGTAATGCCGTTATCTGTTTTCCATACGATATTTCTTTTTTATTTCTTTCGATCCCTGTCATTGTCCTTCCTACGGTTATTCCATCCATATGCTCTCTCTCTCTCCCCCCCCCCCCCCCCCTAAGTCAGTTGGTCAGAAAATGATCTTACTTTCAAAGGACGATGACGGATTGACCGCAATTGACTTCCTTCGCGACAGCCTCCTGGCGGTAGTCAGGAGAACTAAAAAGCAATCACGTGGAAAGCTACGAAATGGCGTCCAAGAAGGAAAAAGAAAGAAGCAGGAAGCATTATGGCATTTCTCTATGCGACAATTCTATGACACAGAAAAGAACGGGATTAACGGCGCCATATTGAAGAGAGATCACAGGTTTATATCCCTTGGAAATTCGATCCCTCAGGATCGATCGACAGATTGAAGATGGAGTCGTAACTTCAAATCACCTTTGGATATTCACTTTCTATCCTAAAGTACCGATCAATTTCAAAAAGCAGATATCTTATCGACCTGTTACAAAAATTTAAGGTGAATTAGTCTTTCTTATCAGTTGCGTCACTTCTCCCATCCCATCACGAACCCCACCCAAGAAATAAAAACTCCTGGTCAACATATCCGTCGAGTATTTTCAGTCGTATAAATACGTAGGGTAAAACTTATTCGGCAAGTTTTTTTTTTTTGTGAAGGGCGGAGGGGATGACTATCATTTCGTATACCAAGGGTCTCCGCACCCTCTCTGAAGTATCTTTGTATGCAAATCTCGCTCTTGAAAGTTGAAGTAGAAAACTGGCTGGCACTCGGTGCTTCGTGCCTATCAGTTGACGAATTCCTTAACGGTAATTTTATTCTGAAACTTTGACTATACGACGATCCCTGAAGTCTACCCCAGTTTCAGTTCCAGTACTTATGATCCCCGGATTCCGCAGTCCCAGAACTCCCCGCCAGAGACTAATATTAAGTGATCCGTGATCCTACGAGCATATCAGCATATCCTGTCACTACGATGAGAAGCGACTAACGTCATAGGCATACGTCTGACGTATCGTATGGATCTTCATAGAGACGTCGAAACGTCGTTTTCTTGAAATTCTTCAATTTTACAGAAATCATTTCCAAGACCTTGCGCGAATAGACGTTCTTGCCTAGTGCGTGATGTGGGACAATTTCGTTTCGAAGTACCGTGGGGCTTCCCGTTTGACGACGCTCAGCGTCCAACTTTTCAAATCCTAACAATGTCCTCTGTCGGATCTTTCAATGGTGAAAAAGAACGTCACGGGTATATATTCCGGTTGGTCTTCTTCTTTTTTTTTTCACTTCCTTCATACGGAATATGGTAAACGACGTCTCTTGACGATTTTACATTTACCGAATGAACCCGGAGGGGCGGTGCGGGGGCTTTATCGTGTTTTCATGTTTCGCACGGGCACTTCAAAATTCCCATCGCGATTTTCTCGTGCTCAGGGCAAACCCATTCGGGACGGTGTTCAACCTGACTAGCTTGAATACAGTTATCGGGAAGGGTCACTATGGATTCGGTTGAGTGAACGCTGGTCACCAAGAAACGACGCCGGGCGTCGATCTTCAAGACAAATATTATTCCAAAAAATTGGATTAGAGTTATCGGCTCTTGGCACACCGTCTCCTGAATATATATATATATATATGATGATATATATATATATATGATGATATATATGTATATATATCTACACACACACACGCACACATACAGATAGATAGACTCTTTTTCTCTTTGTATTCTTCAGACTTTTTTTATTCTTCTCTCTCTCTCTTGGTCTCACTTCATTCATCCTTCAATTTCTCTCACTCTTTTATCCTATGGTCAGTGACCCTACGCTATTAATCTGTCATCCCACTCCGATTCCGTCCTTATCTAGACCTTCAGGTCAGCCGCCATTGCTCTTGGCTTCAACGCCATTTTGATATCGTGCCCGAAATTTTTCAGCTTCCCTCTCTTATCTTATGCCCCAATATCATCCCGGCAAAACAAATATTAACACAAACGACGAAGACTTTTGTGAGAACCTAAGAAAAATAATTAACGCTTGACCACTGTTTACTTAATATCATTCAATTAATGCTAAGCAGATTTAAGGTGAGGGTGTTATAAAATTGTATAACCCTAGAACCTAAAAGTTCACTTTGACCGCTGAACCGTCGAGATTGGTACAGCGTCGTTCAAAATCTCTCCCCCCTCTTCACAACCCCCTCCGACGCTTCTAAATTAGCACAGTGTCAACGTACCAAAATATTAATTATTACTTTCAAAAGGAAAAAAAAAATAAAAAAAAATACACAAAACATATGCATAGCCAATCAGCTACTAATTTCCTAAATGTACACGCAAAAAATGTTGCCCGTAAAAATTATATTTTTTATTATCAATGGTTACAGCATCGGACAGATGGTATAACAGTTGTTAAAGTAATATCCTCTAATGTCCTGAAACCCAAGATCGTTGAACAGAAACTACCCCCTCTCCGTCTCTTTGTCATCCTCGACCTCCCTCCCCTCCCCATGCTCTTTTACGTATTAGGCTGCTCTTTGCCCCACACTCATTGTTTCTCTTTAATGCTTTATCCATCTCACTGTTATAAGCATAGCACTGTTGGTCTCTGTCGTCGGTCCCAAATACATGCTCTCCCCTACCCCCGTCGCAACTACCCCGAGTTCATCCCCCTTGACGAAAGTGCCATCCACGGTAGAGCGAACGCGAAACGCAGGAGTGGAAGGACCTCATAATACCAGGATTAATACACCCCTACTTTGCCCTATACCAGTTTATAGAAAGCCAGCCCCAGATTTCAAAGTCCTCGGGGTGGGTCGGTTTGGACGAGTATTTTATGGGATGCAGCTTAATCGTGCTAAGTTCCCAGTGGTAGAAAGGGTGGTTTAGATAATCGGTCGATCGGTCGGTCAGCTTGGTCATTACCTTATATATTTAAGCTAGTAACCCTTCAGTCACTAAGTATCTACTTGTTTTGGCACAACTCCCTAAAGAGCGATATACGAGGGCTGTTCAATAAGTCCGTGACTTCTCGAAAGATGGTGCTGTTATTGTAAATACGTTAATATTCTAAAAAAATACCATCGAATACCAGTGCGTATACAATGTTGCAAGTCTGTACGTTGGCTAGAAAATTTTTTACAGTCATTTGCATTTAGTTTGT
>JARPRG010000126.1:196330-209006 GCA_031001745.1 Hartigia nigra | reverse complement strand
TTATCCTATGTTGTAGCCGAGATTTCAACGATTAAAATGCGCTATTAAACATTGCAAAATGAGTTCTGTTAGGGGTTGAATTTTTCATTTGAAAAAACGTCTAATTTTTGCGAGGTACTCGGGGGCCAACCGCCCCACCGTGCGCGCCAACCGTCCCACCACGCGCGCCAAGCGGTTCAGCCATTTTGTATTTGATCGGGATAAAACCTCTACCATTCAAACGGGAAGGAAATTTCCTAAAAAATATGTCTTTGGTTTTTTGAAATCGGTCATATTTTCGCAAAGATACACAAAAATTGAAGTGTTCCACTTCAATTGCGCACTACTGTATATAAGGCTAAAGCTTGCACGAGCGTATTCGTGACGAATTTCGAAAGTTGGGGGGGCTAGTATAAGATTTTGAGACGATGATATCTCGAAAACAGAGCTTGTGCAAACGAAAGTAAGGGGCGTGCAAAAGTGTGCAAACGATTTGTAAAAAAAAAGTTTGAATTTCGAAGCATATTATTATTTTTGGTTACGATTTTTTTTACTTTAATGGACGACTGATACCTTCTCATTAGTATTTTGACTGGATCAAATGGTCATAATCGAGCAATAGTAGTTTTAGGGAAAGACTGAACGTGAGCTAGTTATCTTAATGTATTTACATGGGACGGCGGGATATAAAAACAAAAACTGCAAGCAACTTGACTGAGGGCAGTTTCGTGTGCCGAGAAAATAAAAAATCTGCATCCATTTGTCGCAAATATCTTTTCACTGTGAAAAAATTTCCCAATTTGATGACTCTGTATTTCCATTGGATCTCGAATCTGAAAGGTCCATTTTGAACCTATATAGGTTGGAAACTACTTGTCGCACGACATTTTAAAAAACGGGCCATTCTTCGTTTCGTCGTCACCAATACGCTCGTGCAAGCTTTTGTCTTAGCTCTGAATCACCCTGTATATTTTGGGATGGCCCGGAGGTGATCCAAGGGTTGGATCAGGTCGGATAAGGTCGGACGGTGGTGCGTGTTCTCGTGGAAGGTTTCGTGCGATTCTTCGAAGGGAGATCGAAGGGGTCGAGCTTGGAACGAGCGTGTCCTTAATCGCTCTGAAATTTCAGGCCAATAAAACTTCGGTAACAACGCTATCCCATTACCATGATAAAACTGAACAATTAATGTTGTATTAGGTGGTAGCACTGTATACGCGGTGGGCTAAGGTTACTACTCCTGCCTCAAAAAAAAGGATCTAAGGGATAGACGCGGGATTTTTGGATGAACATAATCGCGTACTGTATGTATGTGATATATATGTATTCCAATACCTAACTGTTTAAAGTCTAATGTACCGGGTGGCTCATTTATCTACATTAGCTGCTCCATATTCACCGGGCCTGATTGGACTTTTTAGACGTCTGCGGCGACCGCGAATATTAAATTTAAATTAATATTTTGGTTCGGCCTTAATGACGGTTCATTTATCAAAAGCTTGCCGACGTATACATTGCTTTTCGCTGCGAGTCTCTGTGATTCTGCAATTCATGATCAAACGGGAATTACGAGAATCGAACTTGACGATTGGCTACACTCGATGCTATTAACGCCTGAAAATAAAAAGCAGAGAATAAAACTCTAGTAAAACTGTTTTTTTTTCTTCGTCCAAACGAGATACGCATATGGTTGTTTATGGCCGTTGGTATTTTAGAGTTTTTTTTTCAATCGAACATTTGTACGAACGTATACGATTTTTATTCGAAAAATTCTGTGAATTTCCGCAAAATTAAATTTAACAATGAATCCTCTACATGCGTATTACATTATGGTCCACCAGTGGCACAATAATTATAGGAAAATCAGTTTAACGGTCCTTGTGTCGACGTAGCCTGAAAAATGAAATATACGCAATATGAAACAATTATTATCCGAGTTCGTCATAAAATTCGATAATTGGAGCGTCCAGCGTTTGTAAAACAGATCGTACAGTCGCTTTCGAATAAACGGATATCGAGTCCTACAATAATAATTATACCTCTCCATTATATCGCGGATATGGTAAGAACTCGAAGTATTTTCAAACGTCAGACGTTTCTATAACGTCGGGATATAAATGCCGATTTCAGATGCAGCTGACGTTATTGTAAGTTCTACGACTAAACGGTATCTCTGCGTTTCAAAGGTCATTCGACATGTCAGGAGTGCGTTAACAGCGCCACGGGAATGCGCAGTGGCAGTTTCAGCAAACTGGCAGCAACTTGACTATATCACCGCTTCGAAAACTTCGCGCAAGGCGTCCGAATGCGATTATGCAAATTTCATCCAAGCAATTCCCGACTGGAAGTGAATCGAGTGGACATGGTATTGTCGCACCTACGTATCCTCTTTCGTGCCTCTTCGTGTCCTTCCGCCGTTTCCAAGCGTGTATATTTACTCGGTGAAAAAGCTACCGTGCACCGTTCAACCCAAAATGGCAGGGAGCCAACCAGGCGAATACGTGGCTGAAACGATATATGACATATCCAGTGTAAGCGAGATTTCGAATTCGAGAAGAGGGTAGCAGGAGGACTGAGAAACAGAGTATTCAAGGGTGAGACTTGAAAATTCAGGAGGACTAAGAGCTCAGGGGGTGCGGATAGTATGAAAATGTAAAATCCTTAGGAAAATATTCACCGCCCATAATCGCTACGAGGTAACGTCGTCAGCTTGAATCAACATTCGTGTCTCCTCTCATCCCTTTAGTGGTCCCATCCCTTCGTCGACACAATCCCCCTGAGAATCCAATGCTTCTTCTTCTTAATCAAGATTTTTCTCTCTGTTACATCTTCCTCTCGGTGCGTGAGTGCGACGAGAGGGAAAACCAAAAAAAATTTAATTCTCGATATTTTGCATAAATCCAAAAAGTGTCAGAGAGGGTTTGACTTTTTTTTATTCTACGCTTCACCCCTTCTTTCTTACGCCTTCGTTTTGCGATACCCAATGACATTACGGTAAAGTATACTTTCCTTCTGCTTACCTACGGACGATTCAAATTGCTGTTTTTAAATGTTTCTTCTACTAATTTTTATTATTAGCAGATATTTTTGTAAAAATCTCTCTCTCCCCGCCCTCCCTCCAACCCTTCCGTATACAGTCTGTTGATTCTGTCTGACGCGTCTCTAGTATTGATTGCCAAGAGAGGCCATCACCTTAATCTTCTGTCGCACGTCGATGAGCTGTCAGCGGTGAACAACAGCCTGGAACATTCAGTAAACTTGGAGTTTCCGTCACGTGGTACATGCCAAGATTGAAGGATAATTCCTGGTTGCCAAGGTGTCCTACGGGATCGATGTAATAAGTGTAGCGCTGTTTTTGCGATGATACAACTTTGCGCGGCAGCAAAAAAAAATGAGATATTATATGGAGGTGCTTTTGAATAGATTCGCTTAAGAGACAACTCCCCACCCCCTCCCCACTTCCACTCTCGCCCCCGCTCTCCTCCCTCCTACTCCTAAACATGCTGATAAGACGGATCCACCATTTTACCTGTCTAACTATGCAGACTTGAAAACCTTCAGCTAAAAGCTTAATTTTCCTCTTCTCTCTTTCGAAAGCTGATCAAAATAATATGGTCTCTCTGGTCTGATAATAATTCATTGTAGCGTTGATATACCAGGTAAACTGCGTCGGGTCGTTTTTTTCCTTTTTTCATAGATCGCCCTTTGTAGAATTAGTTGATATATATATATATATATATATATATATATATATATATATATATTCTATGAAGTATACGTCAGACGTCAATGGCTTTTTGAATCGTTGGTGGAAGATCAAATAAAATGGCGAACCCGAGGGTGTACCAAGCGAAGAGAAATGAAATGGGGTGGAACTGCTTTTAAATTATTCTTCTGTATTAATACTGACGAATAGCTATGATAATGTATGCGTGTTTCCACAATTCAGTCTTTAGTATTAATGGTCTATTCAGGATTGGCATTAGGATATAGATATATAATAGTAAATGCATCTTGTTGAGAATGCACTTTATTTCCCTGATGCATGAACTTGCAGAGCATTTCGAATTGAAAACGTCGATGGGAACGTCATATCGACGCCATATTGAATCCACCGTAGCGCGACAACCCCTTCGCCCACCCAATCCTCGAAAAATTCAACGTAACCTCTCAATGGTCCTCCGGAGTCCGCGAAATACTTTTTTTTTTCCTTTTATCGCGAATTTCAACGACGCCACGGCTCTTTCACTACGTTCAATAACGGACTTTTCTATTCGGCCACGTGATACACGTTTCACTTTTGTGATTGGCTTTCGCTTCGAAAATTCCTGCTGGCTCTAGGGGAAATGCACAATGCGTACCTAGGTCTGTATTAATTTTTTATTAGCTTCGTACTTTTGTATACCTAATATATATATATATATATAAGCTTACCAATTGAATATTCTCATAGGATCTCTTACCTAAGTGGATATACGCAGCTATTCGATACTTTAGATGAAGAATGCTTCCTAAAGGACATTCTCAAGTATGCGAAAGATTCTTTACTTGAATTTTTCTGCCGGGAGGCTTGAACAGCCGCATTTTTGGAGAGAGGATAGAATACGGCGTGAGTCGGGACGATAAAGGAAGGAGATAGAGCGACCTGAACAAGAGCGCGGAGTGAGAGAGAAAGGTACGACAGGGTATAAAGAGAGACGCAGATCGGAGAGTTTTTCTAAAATTTATGGTCTGCAATCCATTGGTCTTATGAGCGCGCTAAGTCCTCAAGAGCGTCGAGATACCTATATATCCGGAGCGTCGGGGTAGCGTCGTAGTCCCAGATAGCAAACTGTCCGCGAAATCCAGAACGGCGACAGCCAATAAAAGACTCTTCTATAAATTATTTAAGTGGCCATTTTTGCAGGTGCTGTAAAAGGCTTCGTCGGATCACCATAAAATTCGCACTTTGAAAATTCTGATCCTTTGCAGGATCTATGGCTACCGTATGGGTACCCTGTGGAGCCAGAATGATCAACCTGACTAACAGTTCTTGTACCTGGTGCAAATCATTCACCCCTCCATCCCATCTCTTTTTATCAATAGATAGCTACTGGTTTGTAGGACATGAATTCCTGTACAGCTGACAATGGCGGCATTGTTAAGGATGGGAAGAAAATTCGATGAGGTCCAAAAAGGGACTTGGGATCTCTTCCAGTCTTATGGTATCCTTCTTTTATCCTCTTTTTATTTTACCTACTCGTACTGTCTCTCTCTTACGTTTTTCCTTATTTTTCCCTAGGATCATCACGAGAAAGTCGGCTATTAACAAGGAAGGACGTGGACCAGGTAAAGGGGCTTCTTGAAAAATGGTCTTAATAGAAAGGATACCCCATATATTAGTGTCCATTGTGCCTATACCTACGTGTATATACGTATGGCATATACCAATAGCCATCGTATACTATATATACATATATCTATTTATATACTAAGGGATATAGATTACCATGTGGTATATAGTATACACGAGCAACCAGTCAGATATAATCCTGTTTGGATCCTGTGGAAAATATATTTCTCTCATTTTACGAAAGGCTAATGTTCAATGGGCGTACAAAGGCCACTGCGTGCCAGTAATTCTTTTTTCACTAGCTATAGCTATACCATATAACGTAGTCAGGGTATCGATAATTCTGTATGTAAGAATTTGAAAATTTTTTAGAATTATTGCTTTCTACTAGAAGTCAAGCAAAGACAAAAATTTAGAATCAAAATAAGGACATTTTTTTAAATTATTGTTTAGTATTAATTATATATTTTTTTTGCAAGTCACTAACAGGTATGCGTTATATATTGGATGGTCTGAGTGTTTCAATCCCACAGCATATATGTACATATATATTACATCTTTATATCGATTTCAAATTTTACTTATGCAACTGGTAACATATTGTCGAGCAATTTGCACCCCTGATTTATCCATACAGGATCACTCGTGTGCAAAAACTCAGTCGAACGTGAAATGAAAATTTATTTAGGTATTTCTGAGCTTGGTTATTTGTATCCTTAGCTGTGCCTAAACTCGCAATTGGATTATTGTAAATTAACTTGACAGCTGCTGCTCTTTTTTTTCAGTCTTCAGGACAACGAGTACCGATCACGTGGTTGCATACCC
This sequence comes from Hartigia nigra, assembly GCA_031001745.1. Taxonomy (NCBI): domain Eukaryota; kingdom Metazoa; phylum Arthropoda; class Insecta; order Hymenoptera; family Cephidae; genus Hartigia; species Hartigia nigra. The sequence goes on along the minus strand of JARPRG010000126.1, from coordinate 202,873 downwards.
GTTGCGTAACGTTATACGTTGTCATAGAGTATATGACTACATGGTATAGAAATATATATATATATATTTTTTTTTTCACTTCTACTGCATGCCCGTCATTCTCTCTAGAAGAATAATCTTTTTCTCTTGATTCTTGTATTGACACTCGACTGGATGAGCTTCTGGAGTTGTCGTTTGCGTCGCATCGCATTTGTCGTTTCACCATTTTGCACTATACTCAGCATATTCTAGATTTGGAGTGACATAAAATTCAAGAGAGACACTTCTTTTTTGTTCTTTTTTAAAATACAATGTACTATAGTCAACGTTAACAGCATGCTTGATAAATTCTTTATTATAACAGTTGTAACGTGTGTCTGTTTATACGCGCATTATTATACACCACTCGCACATGTCAGAACCGACTGACACGCATAGGAGGACAATAAAATTGAAAGGGAACCCGTGTAGACCAAAATAAACAGGAATATTATTTTATTTATTTTTCTTTGAGTACCTAAAATATATTTTTCTAAAGTGATTACACGGCTTTTTGTACATTGAAGAAAAATACTGTGTCGGCTACGGATAAGTATTGCATTTTTTTTTAAATTTATTAAAGCGTTAGCCTCTTCGAGCGAATTTGAACGTCCCCGTTTTTCTTGTGGTAATTATAGTTTGACTACTGACACTGATGATAAGGATGTTTATAAAGATGTTAAGTAGATGTTATGTAAGATGTTAATAAAGAAAATTACGAGAAAGATCATTTCAGATCAGTTTTAGATCTATCCCGTGGACTGAAATTATCCTTTGTAGGCCAAAGGGTTTTCTGTCATGAAATGTATAAATCAAAATTGAAGTACGGTACAGTCTCACTATACGTACCTATGGGAGGAATCTTATATGGACCATGTATAATATAGATCAATCAACAATTCATCCCTTATCGAAAATTTTTTGCCGGAATATCGAGCTACAGTGACTACTTGTTGCCATGATTAAATGTCGTTGATTAGTAATGGGCTTAGCCTGTTATCATTAACTGATACCATTAAGATGCCCATGCACGTAGCGTATTCACGAAGAAGCATTAAGTGTCACTCACAAAGCGGCCGCTCTTATAGATTCAACATTGAACCAATTAACATTTAGTCGGCCGCATTATGCGATCGCGCCTTCAGGAATACGTACTTAAAAGACATGTAAGGGATGCATATAAAGATTTTACTATATATATATATTCTATAATAAATACTAATTACACTATTAATATTTTTTCAATAAACATTGTCGCATTAAGCAATAATGCACCCTGTTCGACATTTATGTTTCTCGGTAGACGCACGCTAAGACACGTGACTGTTCTGCCGGCAAGGAAGAAATACCGTAAAGAATTCTAAACTCATGAATTTTCCATTTGACTTCTTATTCGATAATGCTAAATTATGACCAGTGATATGGCGCACCGATTTTTGTATAGGACTTTTTAAGACCAGTAGTAAACAAGACTCTTCACCATTTTTTTAGTAGCAGATTTTTCACTTGTAATCTCCTAGGAGTTACAATCTTCCGTTTATTCGTGCACACTGTATCTCGAGAGAACATATGTATATATATCGGCCGCCATTTTGTTATTCCACTTGTGACCCTCCGTTAGAAGCACCATTTCTTTTATTCGATTCTATTGTCTATTTCTACAAGACATCTTTGAATTATTTATAAGTACGTATCAGAACTTTGTTTCTTCAGCAGTCAGATTAACTTGTATACATATGTATATATTATATGTATTTAATGTAAGTAATTAAAGGAGTCTGATAAGGTTACTAAAATTGAAATTGTCATTTAGACTTTTACAAAGAATTTCAAGAATTTTCTAATATTAAAGTATAATTTATAGTGGATATACTTCATTACATTCTGCGTATGGGTTCATTATTTCTTTTTTTTTTTGAGAGAGAAATTTTATGGCGCATACGCAGACGCGTGCTGCCTACTTAACGTGATATCATTCACAAGTCGTCGCGACGTTTTCATGGTGGAATTTGGTTTCTAATTGTAAATCGTTTTTCGTTTTTCGTTCAATGTGACGTGACAACCGAATAATCAATTTATTTTCTAATCGATTTTTAGTTTTGTTTAGCACCGTAATAAGGGGCAAATATCGCCCAATGATTTTTAACGAATGAACGTTATAACAATTTCTAATGATGTAGATTAACAATAACACCCTCTATGTATCTATACATAGTCCCCTATAATATTATACTAATGCTTTATTGTTTTTACGTATTTGTTGTAAGTAAATACGACCTGTAGATCCTGCAGATAAATTTCAAAATTCTTAATGTTATTTTAGTCACTAATTAAAATAATCAATTTACTTGTGCGTTCCTTTATCGTGGCATACGATATGGACCAGTCTGAGATTCTTTACAGTGAAGAGATTTTCATAAAACTCCATAACCTCTTCCTCGTTGACGGTATCTTTTTCCGAGATTTTTAATAAATTCGGTATGATGTTTCTTGATCTTTCGATTCTGTAAAAAAAATTAAAGATGAAAAAAAATGTTTTTTACCTTTAGTCCGGACTCGAACCACTTTCTTGATAACTTACTTGTGATCCAAATTCCATGTGGAGAATAAAATTAATTCTTCGCGTGAATTATAAGGATTAATTTTGTGCTTATTTTCATAAGAACATCTTTCCAGATTCCAACGTCCGCCGCATTTAAATTCTCCTCTAGAATCACAAAGAGCTACCTGCTCACGGCCACCAGATGGTGACACCTCATAAGGACAACGGTCGTCCAAATTTTCAGAAGCAGTCACGTCACGTGACCGTTTTGCATCAACTTCGTCTTCACTAATTTCATCTGTCTTCTCTATACGAACCCGATCTTCTTCATCTCCATTGTCAAAGCGGGCCATTTTTTCTTCTCGATTGCAGATCCCCGATTGGCTCCTTAGCAGATATGCTTCGTCAGATGATAAAATACGTGACCGCGCATATCTTCTGTCAAAATAAAATCCAAAATAACTGTCCTCCTTGAGTTGCATCTTAAAGAAGGTCATCATATGATGAAGATTCCGTTTGGCTCTATTCTCATTGATATACGCTTCTGACGATTTGATCTGATCAATTGTCTTGTAAAGATAACCGCGTATACGGTCCTGACATCTTCGGTACAGATAAGCTTCCTGTTGATAGAAGAATAAAATATTTAACTGTCGATAAAGAATTTTTGTAAAATATTCTAATTTATTATTTTACTCACTTTAGTAGTAGCATTTGTCTCAAGACCCTGGAACCAATCAGGGTCTTCATCCTTGGTACTAAGGGTACTTCTTGAGTCAGCCTTCTTGAGAATGCTGTTAAGAAGTGCGACTTTATCCCTGAGATTTTCCTTAAGAAACTTGGAAACCTCGTCACCGACTTTGAGAAAGTCAATGTTGACGCGTCTCAGTGCCTCGTAGAGGATATCCGCGTCTGTCAAAGGGGACGCGATATAATTATAAAGTAGAACGCCGTTAAATCGATTCTACTTTGCCGACTCTAATCAAGAGCCAGACGCGTGTGCGCCGCTTTAATGAAAACGCTCGATATAATCGTCACATAGAAATTTTTAATATTAGTTTTTAATATCCGTATATAAAAGTTATTCTGTACGTATATATTCTATATTTAAAAAAATATTAATACCGGAAAGCAAGGGTTCTCCAGGTTTCCTCAATATCAAGGTTGTTTGGGGTTCAAGGGTGCTAAAATATTCTTCATCAAGCTGAGATCCGTCCAGGAGGTAAACTCTTATATCTGCCAGATCATTAGTTATCTGAAATAAGTACAGACAAAACAATTTAAGCGTAATATTTTTTTAAAATTTCAATAAAAAATGTCTAATTATCCATTCAGAGCTGCAATTCTGAAGTAAATTATTTGGATGAGATAAGACCTTGACCTAGAAGAATCCGATCATAACATCGTCTGACTAGTATTGGTCGCCATGATGTCTATGTGGTGGTGGCCCGGGACGTTCGATAGAGCCATGCAGCGCAGCGTAGCAGACTAGGACACACGTATGCACTTCCGAGGTCGAAGGTCATATATTTTGTAAAATTATTAAGAATCGTTCATACGTAAAAATTGTCCACGTGACCTTAACCAGCCACAACCTATTAATGCGACCTCTGTTTTTTTATTATATCTGCATAAATGCATGGAGTAGCATATAGGTGAAAAATACATGCGCATGGACACACCTTTTTTTACTACTGCATTTAAATGACGTCAGCGCAACCTGGAAATGAATTAAAATACATATTGAAAATTGTAGTACTTACATTAAACTTTGCGCAGGCTTTACGTTTGAGTTCTTCCAGTGTACGACAGGCCACTCCGAATTTTCTCCTTCGATTCACATCCGTCACCTTATAACCTCTCAACTGTAAATATTAAAAATATATATATATATAAATACCTGTATTAATCACTAAACGTCTTACACTTCATCCAAACGCGAAACAGTTTGTATCGATAAAGTCAAAACGAGTACTTCCGCTTTTTGAAACACCACACGCTACTTCCGTTTGTCAATTTAAAGTCAGTAGAACGAAGCTAAAAAAAAAACAAATTTACCTCACTCTCTTTAGCTCCTCGTACAATTTTCCGAAAGCACTCGGAGAACAGGGACATATCGAAGAAGAAAAAAAAACTCCAAAATATCGTTGTCTAATTAAAACAAAAATTAAGAAACAAAGAACATCCAGAGCCAAACGCCCGGCGGTTACGTTTACACAAAGCAGCTGTTATCTTGCGTCAAGCAACTACGTCACTCCAGGATAACGAAAGCCAGTAATTTTCACAGAGAACAAAGAAATATTAAATAGAAAAGTCGTCTTTCTTATTCACACATATATCTCGACGTGGAATCAGTTGCGAGCGATAATGTGCAATTTTCCAAAATCTATCTTGATTCAGATACGTCAGACGATGCTCTGGGAGATAAAACAAAAATGCACTACTAAAGGTGGACAGTGCGAAAGGAATGTTGTGATCAAATGGAGTCTAGTCAGCTGGGAATTGTCGGCGTGCGCCTGTCTATGGCTGCTAAGCTAGATGGTTGGCTGGACGGCAGGCTGAATATCTAACTTGCACACTGCCCTCGATTCCTGGCACTATTCCAGCTACGCGGTACGCCACTGTCAGCTACAGATGACAGCACCTACCCGTAGTTGTGCATTTGCGTCATTATCGCCGCTACTGCTAACAATATCGCTGCTGCGCCTGCACCAACTGCAACTGGATATGCTTCAACTACCTTTTGGTGCACCCTACCATAGGCGCATACTTATAATTATTATATCGGGAAGGATATTATTATTTCATACGATACTAGTTATATATACACAGGTGACCTCATACGACTTCTATCTCACATTATCTATCTCTAGTAATGGCTGATACATCTTTCTAGAAAGTTTCAATTAAAAGCTGTAGCATATCAACCAGCTGACATTTTGTACAGTGTAACGTTAGGTAGACTCCTTGAAGAATCGTTTTGACTTTCATCTTGCCATTTGTGATCTCTCTCTCACACCCTTGTTGTGCTCTCTCGTTCTTTCTTTACCGGTGTTAGTTCTTTGCTCCAGTTTTAGACGTTAATGAAACCCGAGGTGGGAAACTTTTCGATATTAAGATTCGAGAAGAAGATCTTTGCCAATGTGGATGAAAACGTTGGATAAATCTCTATGTTTGGGATTTATGACGACTATAGTTTATAAGCGTTAATATTTTATGTATCCCTTTGCTTTGTAGGATAAAAAATGCATTACGTGTGCAGCTGCTATTTGTTACACTTTAGGAACAGTTAGCGTGAACTGAAACACCGTAAAGAGGAATAGAATAAATCAGCGCAAAATCTACAATATCGAAGAGAAGCGTGCGATAGAAAATTTTATTGACCTATCAAATCAAAGATAACTGAAGTCCTAACTGATAATAATCAAGAGACACGTGAACTTTCCTATGAGTAATCATTGTATGGGGATCATTTAAATTATTTAAAGTATACGTCACTGCATGAAACCCACGGACATTTACCTTGACGTCATGACCATGGTTTAGCCTAGACGTTACGGCGTTTAAGTGTTGTAGGCTTATCAACGCTTATTAACATCTCACGATAAGCGATTGAAGGTCCACTATCTTTTATATTGATAATTAACACCCAATTAACCGATACCAAGCAGGTCTTGTTTGGTTGAACTAGGGTCTGTTTACTGGTGTCTATCAATCATCGTATGACATTAATTCTGCAGAACTACTGATCAAAAGAGTTCGTAGAATTATTAAATCTTAATATTCAATAAATAAGAAAATATCGAAGAAATACAGAGAAAGAATAAAAATATTAAGGAGACACAAACGTTCAGATCTGACTTCGTTAAACCTAATGACTTAGCGTAACCTACGTCACGCAACACCTGAAATTAGCACACTCATTTTATTCGTATGGTCAAACCATGTCCAGGTGTTTCGTTTGTCCATACGAACCATATATA
>JARPRG010000126.1:181819-196230 GCA_031001745.1 Hartigia nigra | reverse complement strand
CAGAGATGCCAATAAAAATAGATTGATTAAATTTGGATAGTACAATACTCCTGAATAACACGGCATATAGATAGGAGGAGATCGTGTCTTCAGGCTCATCAGTAAAACCTTGAATGAGACCGGTCGCGTGACTGCGTAAAACAGGATTATCTTTCTCTCTCTCTTTTCCAGCTCATTTACATGTATCAAAATGGAAGCGTTGTCCTAATTCAGGAAAACTTCTTGTTATTCCAGGAATCGTACCTGAAATAGTTAGCAACGGACGGTACAGCTTAACTGTGAATCATGACGCTTTGTGTTTATAAGAAAGGAAGAAAGAAAAAAACGTTCTTGACGAAAATCCCTGAACGTATGAATTTCCTTCAGATAAAAAAGTAAACAAAGTCAGTGATCACATTTATTATTTCAATTCGAGTTTGTGGATTATTACCAAATATTATTAAATGATGTATGTGATGATATATCTGTATATTTCACGGTGTCGGTGTCGCCTCGTGTTTTTACTTTTTTGTAGTTTTTAGAAAATTTATGGATATTTAAACATCAGTATAGTAGCTCGTGTTATACTGCTTTTGTATATTTGACGATAATGCAGATTATGTTTTTAGTCTCCTTTTTGGTGAAATTCTTTCAGATCGATAAGTGAGATTAAGAGTGACGATTATAATGACTGAACAATGACGGTCGATGATGGAAATAAACCAAGATAAGGGTCAGCAGTGAAAATACTCAATGAAGAAAAACAGACAATAAAGAACGAACGTTTTGTTGCGTGAATGTGAACAAAAAAATTTTCTCAAGTGTTTGCTGGCTATTCGAATGTTTAAATGACTTGGACGGTTGGATGACTGGGAGATTGCATGACTGGATGATGACTGTCTTGATCGCGCTAAAGTTCAGAAACAGAATGGAATAAATGTTTCAGGTCAATTTTCATAAAATATTTTTTGGATTTCTTGGACGGCGGGCTGGAGTCTTTATTCTTTCTGACTTTATTCTTTCTGACTGACGTAATAATATTTCCGACAGATGTCGCGCGTTTCTACCTGCTCCTTCGCCTTTAGGATTCGGAACGTCGGAGGTTACGAGACTGCTTAGACGCGCCAGATGTCTCGCTCGACTTCTTGCGCAGACAAATTATTCCGCGCGATTATTTCGTGCAGCATTTACGATGATTTCCCCAGTGACGTGAAACGTGGCGAGCGAAAGAGTGAGAGTGAGAATTGACTTTGTCTTGAGTCGGTGTAAGGCCTTCAATTTCACTTTTTACCATCCGCAAATCATCTTTAACAATTCTCGAGCTCGTCATCATTTCCCAGTCCATGTATGTCTTCCTATTATACCTCAATGATATCTCTTCCCATCAAGTCCTTGATTCCAGATGATCTGGTATCCGATTTTCAATAATTTCCAATATCCACGAATATAAGCTGAAAACTTATTGTTACATTTTTTGTAATACTAAAATTATTTTTTAGCATTTTAATTGAAAAGACAACTGCGTCCACTGAAATTATAATTCTAATAATCATAAATTAGACATAATTTACATAATTTTCCAGATTTTACATAATTTTCCAGAGTATAAAACAGATGCGCTTTACAATGACGTGAGAAAACTGTCTGGAAATTTCTCGCTGGTTATGCATTATTTAAAATTGCCAAGCAAACATTATGCACAAGGACTCGATGCATTATGAAAACTATGAAGAGAGCACCGCCGTGCCATTACATTCACGTGGAAATTATAATTTTTGGCGCATGTTTATTTAATTGAAGTAGAAGCTCCTTACGTATGTATATATTCTCCAGCAAGCAAGTACAAAGTAACAGTTACGTACAGGCTGTTACAGTTTTCTCTTCAGAGATACAACAGTTACATATATGAGGTGTCTTGTAACCTATTAGATATTTGAATAGATCTGAACACTGCAAATACGTAACTGTCTCTTCATGCTTCCTGGGACATATATTGGCTACATGCATGAACACACAGATCAAATATCTAAACATGTATTGCTGTGCACGTGCATTCTATGAGCGTCACCAATTTTCCTAGACGGCATTTTCTATTGGACGTTTTGTTTGCACTTACACCGAAACACATGTTGACACGCTGTCTTTATATATATATATATATATATAAGAGTGAACGATACACAAATATATATATATATACACATATATATATATATATATAGACAAATAAGCTCAGAAGTTGTTTTTTCCATGGACATCAAATGGACTGGCCAACTTCAGTTGGTGCAACTGTTTTGGCTAGCTCTATAAATATGGATTAAAATTCATGAAAAAAGGTGCACGATTATCATCGAGATACTGCTGACCTCAAACGATGCGTATGTGTAATAACGGCAATGAGAATGAATGAAAATGATAATTATGTATTAACCAAAAACGACAGTTACATTTGAATTCGTAAGAAGGACTTCGGAACCTAAATGATCATGCTTAAAGTATCAAATGATAAAATGATTGTTTCTCATTTGTTCGCAAACTCTGACAATGCAGATGATATTTCTTTTTTTTTTAATAAAAAACCGTAACTGGAATAATATGTGATTTGAGAAATTCGTCTGAATCATTATGATTATGAAATTACGAATTTTACTCGAGAGTCATTGACGATAATAAAATTAATAATTGATATGCTTGACGACAAGAAGATCCTTCGACTAAATATCATATGGATCAATGGTGACTGAGTACCATTCTTATAACTACTTTTGTAGCCTTGATTTAGCAAGTCATCGAATTGCTTAATCATCGATTAAAGCCAATACTAATTTCTTTATGTTTTATTATCTCCAAATAGTCACTCTTAGCTTGCTGCTATTTTGAATGTCAAAAAAAGGCATGATATCCCAGATAAATCAATATTCTCAATAGATCCTTATGCATTTTCCGCATATGTAGAGAATTTTCATATGTCCGTTCCAAATGAATGCTCAGTACGTTCTGAGTATATCTTCTGATATCCAGAGCGTGAACAGCATGTTCAAAATACTAAGTCTCAATGCAATGTCAGTTCTATGAAGATTCGTTCCAAAATAAACTGCCAGTAGTGCGAGTGACGTCGCTTCTATGTTTACCTGCATGGACAATTGATTGGAAGATGCTCCATAGGTCGGACCATGTTCGCAGTACTGACATTGAATTTCAGAAATGACCCATAGTGTGCTCAGGATTTTATATGTGTAAATGCCTAGGCCTTATACATAAATAAATAGACCATTCCATTGTGCTTGAATCTATATGTTAAACGTTACACAGGTACGAGCGGATAGCGTGTTAAATAATGCAAAATTATTAGAAGTTTGAGAAATGAAGCACTAGCTTATGCAAATGAATACGTCAGAAGAATTTTTGACGTTGTTGTAGGTTAGGTTGAGACTGAGCATATACTTGAAAAATTCTAGGACATTCTGGAACTATCAGAAGATATCTTTAAAATGTAATAAGGAATGGACATACGAATATTCTCTGCATATGTCCAGAATATACTCGAAGATATTTAGTACAAACTCAGTACGTACGTACATCCTGTTTGGATATACTCAGAACGTCTTACAAATATGATTTTGGTAACTGGGTGCAATATAATTCGCAGACACTTAAATAATAATTATATTTCGCCTTCATTGCTCTCCATTTGCATGTGAAGCAATCAATAAAATTATTATAAGCTCAACACCACTGACATACCAACCATTATTACATACAACCTCATAAACTTGGTAACAACCCAATTTGATAGTTAATTTAGCGCATATACGGTCGAAAACAATTTTTATTTTTATAATAAAAAAAATTATATCAACATCCACCTATCTCAACGTCTGTATAAAAGAATTATATAACCAACCCTCCACCAGGCTCGAATTTATTTTATATTCTTATCAATAGAAAAATTAATGTAACGGACTCCTGATAAGGCGGTCTTTACGTAGATAATTATCATAAGCCAAGCGTAATTAAGTTTAGAACAATGAGCGCATGTCTGTAATTCCTTACGGACGTAGCACGTGGCTTGATTGTTCTTATGTAACTTACGGTATGCATAGGTGAATTTAGTGTGCGGATCCCTAAGGGCTGCCGTTTACAAACGAGCGACAAGTAAAAATGTCCCTAGAGGGCCGAAATATATCTACAGATTTGCGACACATCCTGTTAAAAAATTAATACAATCATGCCATCTTGTAACACGCATAAGGACATACGAATAGCCACTGTTGATCCTTGATAAAGAATCTTTAGTGGCATAATAAAGCTAATGACAGTGAATCTAGTTCTACGAGCTGATATCCAAAATATGCGTCGACATTTTCAACTAAAAAAAAAAAGGGGCTGAACGAAATCATCTTAACCTCAAGTGTATCCTTGACGGTGAGTCCAATCGAAGCAAGAGGCAATTCGTAATGGATGCCCGAGGCTCATTTTACTTGCTATCGGCAGAAATTGCGTGGTAGGGATGCACAAAGCAGCAATAAGGATGGCGTCGTCTCGCCTCGTAAGAACAGTAGTTCTTTGTGTGGAGTACCAGGAGGTACCCGGTGGCAGGGAGACAAAATTTCATCGAGTTGGTAGGAATCCGGCTGTCAGTATTGTCGGTGGTCGGTGCCGTAAGGGTGGTCGAACAAAATTTCTGTCACAAGGATACCATTCAGGACTGATAAAAGAAAACATTGGAAATCACCGACTTGGTTCACCTCAAGACTTGACAGCCATACGACCTACGTCTCAGTAACTAGCTAGTCCAGGGAGGGAGCAGAGTTCAGGAAGGATTCCTTCGCGAAGGTCAGTAATCACTAAAATATGATATCCCTTAAAGAAGTCGTTCCAAATATCCTCATCATCCTGGTTCTTTTTGTTTTACAACAGTCCTTACCATTTTCTTTCATAAAACGTTAAAAAATAGAATCAGTAAAAAGAATATCTGTAAAAATTATTAATTTGAAGAAAAACTGTTGACAACATTTTTAAGGGTTGATGGGTTGCACCCTTACGGGGTTTTTACGATTATAGTTGACGACGATTGAGTACTACGATAATTGAAGTAAGAAACAATAGAGTGACGACGTATAAACAGTTCCTGACAGTTTATACCGCCACCGGTGACAAAGCGCAGGGATACTTGCATATTTGTATGGTATCCTGCACATTCCTTGAAAACACCTTATGCGTAATAGGTGCCTTTATAAACTATGAAATCTCCAGAATTCTTTTCTTAGTTAACACCATAGTTTTTAATTATGGGAAAGCATCGAATGTCATTTGCATCATGATGCACTCAGCTTCCAGTAAATGAATTTACACTCTACTCTGTATACAGATAGGATAAATGTCTAGGCTCTTTATTAATTAACAAAAGCTAGCACGGTGCGCCTGTGCTTCTTTCGAGAAAATTCATTGAGACATTAACAAACGTCAATGATACAGTAACGAAAAAATAGTTAATGCTCTGACCTGATAAATAGTCAAATTTCAATCGCTGTATGTAACGTTTTTGTCATGATGGGTCACGTATCATTAGTTTGACGTCACGCGAAACCGCATAAACGTTATCGCGACGTCCGAGAAAATCGCTGATGCATGAACATCCGGAATGCTATATAATTATCCATATTGTTGTAACAATCGACGATTACCGTACTTCAAATCGAAAGCCTTGACTAATTCAAAACCAGCGTGCAAATCTTATGGCTGAGCGGGAAACGATAGACAGACCATTGAACGTTATTCTTGATAGTATAAACATATATAATATTTAAAAAATGTCAGTATAATTCCGATATTTTATATAAAAATCGAATAATCGAGCGGTCAGATTGGAAACGTAAAAATAGTTCGGACATCGAAGAACTTTGGTATTCAAAAAATGAAAGTGCACCTGCGCATCCGCACCGACCATTTAGCTATGTGTTTGCGCACACAGATGCAATATCTAAGCATATATTGCTGTGGGTGTGTATTTTATCAGCGCCATCAACTTTTCGAACGAAGTTTTGTGCTGGACTTTTTTGTTTACTAGATACGTGATCTGTGTGCGGTACGTACATAGCGAATACGTATACGTATCACCGACATTCCTCAAGAATGATTGTCCTCTATAAAATGCAAGGGCGACCGGAATCTCAAGGAGGGGCAGTCGCCATTTTTTTAAACATCAGGCAATTCCATAATTGATTTCAAACAATTTTAAATAATTGTTTTAACGATGTTAAATTGTGTTAATACAACGGACTAATAGAATTTGGAGGTTACGTATGTTTTTCTACCTATAATCAATTTTAGATCGGGTCGGTATTTACGCGGACGCAACCTTACCGACAGAGTCTGTAACAATTACAGGCTCCAACTGATCTCGAGGTTGTCGCACTGTTGTCTGCGTCCCATTGGCTTTAGTCCCATAAATGTCAACTTCAATTTTCCCTTCACTCGCTCAGTCATTTCGTAACCGACATCTTTTTCGCTGATGATGATCATAAGAATGGATGTTCTTCGGTATGACGACGCCTCTCTCGACGCATTAATTGACCGCGACTATCTATGCTTAGAATTAGCCTTTATTTACAGTACAGTAGATGTAACATTGTCAAGGAATTATTTCGTCACGCGAGATATGTATAAATCGATGTATCAAATGTGAAATATCATAATAATTTCCTCATTAGCCACACGCATTTATCATAATATTATTTTATAACAGCCAGATGCCCTTTCTGAATTTGCAAAACAAAAATTCTTTTGCATCATACAACGCGGCTTATATGACGTATATCTATTTAGAGGTAATAAATTTTGTTTTATTACATTAGAAAGTGATCAATTGTCGAAAATTATTATTGCAATAATAGTTTGTAACTATGCTTAATGGACCATACTCGTATTCGTTAATATCATCATTAATATTGATACTCGCTCAAAACTTAAGAGTTTGCATAACTTTTTCATCTCCTTGAGAAAAACTTTTCCTTCGAAGAGACAATTTTTACAATAATTTACGTTCTTTCTTAATTTTATTAGTCATAGGCATATTTGTTGCGTGGCATGAATCGTGCGTCGATTTACTGGAAATCGAAATTTCCTCAGTGTATCAAAAAAAAACATAAGGTCGATATAGTCAGATCAGCATATAAGAAAGAAAATAATTTAACTAAATAGTGAAATCATATTGGGGATCTAAATAAAAATTCGCAATTCGCATCTCGGCTCGCGAATCTCGTTCACCTTGAATTACTGTAGTCAGACTTGGTGCATTGTCAAGGCCGTTTTACGTTTTTTCTACGTTGTACTCTTTAATAGCGAAGGGTCTCGGTGCGATATGGTTGTGCGATTAGACGTCAGCAGACAGTCGTTCTCCATAAAGAATAACAAATGTTGCCGTTATGAGTCCACTGACGAGCGTCTATTCTGAGTGGACGATTCGCACTATCGCCATCATGGGATTCGTGTTGTATATCAATGGCGCACCTTAATGGTAGAATCTGGAGCGTAATGACTCCTTTATTCGTAGTTTATTTCTCGTAGACGATTTATCCACAATTTTCTACTTTAAGCTGATTTTATCTATAATATCTTTTACGAAAAACGCTGCCTGTTGTTAAATGAAATTTCTTTTTTTTTTACTTTTACAGCACTCCTCAAAAATCGTAGACAAGATGTTCGGAGTTGTTGAATGGTACCGGGACCTTTTATACAACAGAAATGGTAAAGAAATAATAAAATCCAAGTTAAGTAAATCAATAGTACAAACAATATATAATGTAAACAAATTTTCTTGTATCTCAGATCCCAGGACGAATGACTGGTTCCTGATATCTGGACCAGGACCAATAATAACCATTGTCGTGACCTATATATACTTCAGTGTGTCTGCTGGACCCAGATACATGAAAGACAAGAAGCCATATTCACTAAGGAACACCCTGATAATCTATAACCTTATCCAAGTATTGTTGAGCATTTACCTGGTGTACGAGGGCCTCATGGCTGGATGGCTTTACGATTACAGCTACAAGTGTCAACCGGTCGATTATTCAGACAACCCCAAAGCCATAAGGGTAATTATTATACATTGTTTCCTGATAAATAAAAATAATTATTTAATTAACCTCCCAATTAATTTAGAATTCTATTTTTTTCAGATGGCTAGGGCCGTATACACTTACTTTATCTGTAAGCTCATTGAACTCCTAGACACGGTTTTCTTTGTCTTACGCAAGAAGAACAGGCAGATCTCGTTCCTTCACATATATCATCATGCAATGATGCCAATCTGCGCTTGGATAGGTGTCAGATTCGTGGCAGGTGGTCATCCAACATTATTAGGCGTTATCAATTCCTTCGTTCACATAATCATGTACACGTATTACATGCTTGCCGCGATTGGGCCAGAAGTGCAAAAGTATCTTTGGTGGAAAAAGTACCTGACGTCCCTTCAGCTTGTACAGTTTGTTATAATTCTTATACACAATGCACAAATGTTATTCAGTGATTGCAGGTTTCCAAAACCTTTGACCTTCCTATTGACTCTCAATGCCGCACTCTTTATATACCTCTTTGGTTCCTTCTACGTGAAGAATTATCTGACCGGTAAGAATGAGCAGAAGACGCGGCAAGAAAACGGTACGCAGTGCCGGCTGGCGTCAAACGCGGAAAATCGAATTGATGATTCTGGAGAGAAACTCGATTGAGTCGCGTCGTTCTTCGTTTATGAAATACGCAGCTATCTCTTTTTGCAAAATCAGTTAACTTATTCAAAAAGATTGATCGCTGGCTCAAAAAGGATGCTCGGTAAGGAGGTTAAATATGATAATGTCTTCCATTTTATTATTCTTAGCCGGTCTACCAATTTATTAATCGTTTAATTATCGCCAGTCAAGAGACTCAATCGCGTGTCAAGTATTATGTATATCCATTTGATTTTGTTCATCCAATTTAAAGTATCCAGAGTAATTGACATTTTTTTTTACTTTGGATACTTTTAACCAGTCCACTCGGTATATGAAATGATAGCTATCGACAAATTGATCGACTGATAAATTAAATAGAAAGAAAGAGAGATAATTCAATTTATTCGATGTAAGAAACAATGTTCCGTAAAATGATGAAGTTTAAAAGTAAAGTATGAATACTATTTAAAATAGCATATATTATTAAGTAGAGAACAGTATACGTGAAAAAGAAACTTTTAAAACAGGGAAGAAGTACGAAGTGATAAAGATAATATTAAGTTCCAATTGTTGCCAATGAATAGAATGGTCAATTGTTAATAAGGCTATGTTTGAGTAATGGGAACAAAGTTAATAGTAATGACGATGACTGTCATAATGACGAGCGTCACGTAAGAACCAATGGTGCAATGCGACTCTGATTATTTGATAAGTGTTCCAAGTTCACTAAAAACATTTCGATTTGCCCAGTTGAATCCCAGTGAAAGGACTTCGTTATCAGCTTCTGAGTAGATCGGCTTTAAGAATAGTTCGTAAATGACTGTCTTTAGATAGTAAATTACCTTGTTCGCGTAAAACCCATTGTTAGCGAGGTTATCGAGAGGAGCGATAGTCTAGAAAAAAAAATAATAATAATTAACGAACACGTTTACGTAATACGCGTAGAAAATAACTTGAAACACTTAGCTAAATCGTACGTACAGAACGGCAAAGAAAATGGAATAATATAAAAATGACAGAAATCCAAGAAATCCTAAAAATCGAATAAGGCATGAATTAAGAAATAAATCTTTTTTTTTTGGTATCAGTAATTATTATTTGTAATTCAAATTCTTGTACTTATACAGCAAGTGACTTCCTTTTTTATAATAAAATATCTTATCGCGAGTCGTTCGTCTTTTGCGCCACAGTGTATAGAGAATATAGTTGTTACACGTAAGATCGACATAGTCGTTAATATCTATGCTAATGAAAGTAAATAAAATTATCAAATCACGTCGCATCGAATATTCACTATCATGAGGGATCGCTGTAAGGTCAGGTTCGTGAGACCCGTGGGACCTCAGTTTCCGGTTAATGCTAAATCGTCACGAGGACCCCTTCTTTTTCTTTAATTAAATAATAGTTGCGTCAATTCATCGCCGATGTCTATTATCACTAGCGTTATTACTACTTACCAGCATCGCTCCAATTTTTGGATGTTCCACTAATTTTTCGTCAGTTCTTTTATTTTCCTCTCGATATTTCTCATGAATTTACATTTTCATAAGAATTCAAGAAACGTAAGGATTACGTGTGTACAAGGTCAAATGTATTTCCGGCGAACTCGACGCTGACCAAAACTGTATAGTAAAATCGACGATGATTGATGTTATAATAATGAGGGACAATGTCCGACGAAAGTGCATAAGATTATCTCGAAGGAAGTAGCCAAAATACGGATTAATAATTACGTAAAGTTTAAAGACCTTCGATGAGTCGCGATCTTTAAAGTTTAAATTCGTAGAACCGATTATACTATGCTTCGGAGATCATGGTACGATGATGATTTTTTTTTTTTAATCATGATCAAACTTTGATCAATCGATCAGTCCCTGGCATTCGTTGCTGGATAAACTTTCGGCATGTTGAGTCAATGATACTATAAAATGGAACGATGCAAAATATCTCATAAGAACGTCATTGTATGCAAATACGTAGTACGGATGTAATGTAGAAATAAGGAAAAATTACTTTTTCGAATTTATTATCTATTATAAGATAACAGAAACCGAATTACGTCCGATCGCAGTTCCATAATGTATATTATATGAAAATGAAGTTGATGACCATCCAAATAACTTGCCGTCAATCATTGTTAAACTGAGTAAAATCGCAATCCTAAAAACCGTTCCTGGCAGCCATTTTTTTACATAAAACCGATTTAAAAAAAATCGAGTTTGATTTCCAAAAATGATAACTCAATGAAAACCTGCAAAATGATAATATTAAAAATATATAAAAATTAGAAACTGAAAACTATATGAATTTATTGTAAGGGTCAAAGAGCAATGTTTGTAAGATGTGGCAACGACGTCTAGGCGAATGAACGTTTTAAGGTATCGAATAAGGGTCAAACAACTTGGCAGCCTTGCGCTTCAATACGTATAATTCCGAAAGACCTTAATTATAATACAATGCTTATTACTTTTTCACGGGACAAGCAAAGAGCATCAGTCTGCTCGTATACGTCGTGGTGGTTGGGTGGGTTAGGTCAAGTCTTGTACAGATATCACGAACTCTAACAATTGATATCGAATATCAACTTTAGGAGCAGATTCTACATTTTGTACAAGAATCAAGAGAAAAAAGATAAATTTAATCGAAAACTAACCGGTGAGAGAGTGTATGCTCTGTAGAAGCACCTTTAAAGAAGAGATAGAGTGACAGTAAATAGTACCGGAAGTTCAAAACTATTAAATTCTCTTCCATTGACGAGCAATGCTCGTGTAACTACACAGTGTGATAAATAGAAAGCAAAACTAAAAATTTTCAAAAATTAAAACATATTTTGCTCAAGTAAGTGGTTCCTTACAGTCGCATGTGCTCGTTCCGTAATATCTGCGAAGGGTGTAGATTACGAGAATCATCATGGCCACGATAATTCGGGCGCTCATAAAAGGATATACCTTTGTCAATGACGAAATCGCAGGTACCTGAAGATATCACGTAATAGTATATATTTTAAAAATTATTTTATAATGTTTTTTTTTTGGGTATCGATTTCTCGAACTAAACCCTTGTGATAAATTTTTTCTTTCATAATGGCAAATTCACCAGAATAACAATACTGCAAGATTTTTCGGAGTGTTTTTTCCCATTCTTAATCAATGGTCGCGTTTATGGTGATAATAGTAGTCAATCAAATTGTCAAATCTCGTGTAGTAGCTACCAAATAAAAAAATATTTCTCATACTATTATAAGACGTTAGTTACAACGTTGTCCACTAATTTCAGTGATTTGAATAATTTCATTCTTTCCGTCCATTTCGTCAGATCCAAGAACAAAGAATTGGTTTCTGATGAGTTCACCATGGCCAGGTTTGGCTCTGATCACGTTCTACCTCCACTTCGTTCACACCCTGGGGCCAAGGATTATGGCCAGTAGACCGCCGTTCAATCTCGACAGGATACTACAGATATACAATTGCTTGCAGATAGCGTTATCCGCCTATCTTCTCTACAAGGTAATCTTGAAGATCGATATTTCCTTGGTAGTTGGTAAGGTGTACAGGGTCTTCCATATATCATGGAACCCCCCCACGGGGTTAACTAAAAAAAATAACAGCGTAACTTATTTAATCCTATGGTCAGAGATAATGCAATGATTAACGACTCTGATAAAAGATTTTAAAAAAAAATTAAAGTATAAAGTCTTTTTTACTTACAGGCATTGGTACTTGGGTGGTTAGGGCATTACAGTTTCTTCTGCGAGCCCGTCGACTATTCTTTCACCGAACGCGCCGTTGAGGTAACCAAAGACTCAATTTCTAAGTAAAATCAATTAGTCAGTGCGATGGTTATTTAAGGTTATGTAGTAAGGCGAAAGTACCAATTATAAATATGGGTACATAGTTACCTTCTATGAGGTTAATGAATCCGGGGGCATCCCCATCTACGTTCGACAGATTGCCTCGACCGTGTGGCTGTACTTCATCGTGAAGATCATCGACCTCCTCGACACCGTCTTCTTCGTCCTTCGAAAGAAGCAGAACCAAGTATCCTTCCTCCATGTATATCACCATGCCGGCATGGTTTTTGGAGCTTGGGCAGGAACCAAGTACCTACCGGGTGGTCACGTTACGTTTTTAGGTACATAATTTTTGTCAAGATTCTTTGTAACTAGAGTGGTTTATTATAATAATAATAATTTTTTTATAGGACTAATAAATTCTTTTGTTCACGTGGTAATGTACACGCATTATCTTGCCACATCACTCAAGATCGGAAAACCATGGTGGAAGAAATACATAACTCAGCTTCAACTTACCCAGTTCTTCTTGATTCTTATACATTTTTCACAATTGATATGGATAGAAGATTGTGGCTTTCCAAGATGGCCGGCTGCTATTTTTATACCTCAAAATCTCTTTATGATCGTTCTCTTTGGGGACTTTTATTACAAGACTTACGTGAAGAAGCCTGCGAAGAAGGTCGAGCTAAATGGAGTCCCCAAGGAATCAAATGGGAATACTAAAACGCAATAGCATGGAATAGGGACTTCGAGATTATGGAGGATATTGATAATGTCAAAGAAATCGAGACACACGTAGCTAAGGTCTCACGCTCATTCTCTCTCAGCTCTCGATTTTTTTTATCACGCATGTTACAATCAGAGACGACATTCATTTTCTTCCTGTCCTGGTACTTCTTTTTCTTTAGGCTTCAAATGAGCTTCTCATCTCGTCCATTGCAAATTTGATTCTTGTAAAAGCTATTTGCACTCCGTTGCACTTAACGTTCAGATCAATGAATACGCTCTCCTGAAAAAAATCGATTTGCCTCAGATGTTTATTTTTTGAACTAGAATTTGTAATGTGGATTTTTCTACCGTTTTGTAGTTCTTTGATGGACCACTCAATGGAAGCACTGTCTCACAACGAAATATATGATTATTTTCATACCTACATTACCGACTTCCGTCGGTAATGTAGAACTTTGATAACCAAATTGATTACCGATTGAGCTGGTCGGATTTAAAATTAAAATGAATATCCAGCAAAGCTAATGCTGTAAAACGAATAAAACCAAGAGAAAAAAAAAGGAAAAGAAATGCCTTCCATTATCCATAGATACTGAATGGTTACTTTAATACGTCTAGAGAACTTACCATAAGATTACACTGTCTAATCCAGTTTTTTTGCTATTCGAGTCTTGCGAGTGTAGTTGCAAGTGATATATTGGATTGTATAACATATATTATGGACAACTAACAACAAGGTTTCTTGCAGTTGATATTTTCTGTGACGTATTGCAAAGCAAAATTATACCCACACGTAATGCTTTGACGTTAGGTCAATGAAGTAACGTTTGTGCGAATAGAAACTATAATACAGCATCCGATCGATGCCTATTTTTAACGAGTTACGTAATTTAATAAAAATTTCCCAACGTTTCTTTTCTTCGACTCTTACCTTCTCTATTAATTACTTTTTACTTATTTTCAGCCAAACATTATTACAAATATATTGCCTTCTACGCTCTTCAGGAACCTTTAGTATCAAATTTATTCATTAATCGCAATACATTCATACCAACGTTAATTACGAAAAGAAATTAATAAAATATCGTACAGGACGTATAAAATTCACGATGAATTTAAACCGACCTTCCATATTTATTTGGCTATAATGGGGATGCAGTAATTACTCGAGATAAAATAGCGCGAAATACGAAATC
>JARPRG010000126.1:141533-178760 GCA_031001745.1 Hartigia nigra | reverse complement strand
TGAGGTTCCGTTGGGCGGATTTTCAAGAGTCTCGTAATCAGTCGTCATCGGAGTCATCGGAGTCATCGGAGTCATCGTTGAGAAAAAACATTTCTGCTCCTTTGGCAAAACGGATTTCATTAATAAAAGGAAGAAAAAATGTCAAACTTGATACGATCGGTGGTCAGCAACTATAATGACATTTTGGAAACTAACAAAGGTGAGCCAATCGATACTTGAACTGCCGGGGTTTACAATCGGCGAATTCTTTCGTTTAATAAGAATGCGAAAGGTCGTAACGGCCATCCGGAGGATACGGTCGCGCGAGTAAGTTACCTGAGGAACACTCGCCCCAAAGACAATTTACAGTTGAACTGGTACAGTCAGTTTACCACGTTGCGCTTAGCATCTTCAAGATGAAAATGTTTAACGTTCCATGAGTATCGAATTTCATATTCATTGGAAAGTTCAAAATGGCGCTGTCACACTTTTTATTGTAAATACAGGACAAGCCGTGAAAAATCTTTTGTACCTCTACCGGTTGAATGACCGGACGTTCCAAGACTTTACAATTCAAAACGTGCGGCAAGTTGCTATATAATTGGGTTTATTAATATTAATTATGGATTGGTTAATGATTTACCCCTCATGACCTCTCGTATTACGCCATGACCCCCCCCCCACAGCCATGGAAATATTTTAAAAATCTTATCAAGATAAAAAATTATGAAATCGTGACAAAACAATTTTCTGAATAAAAAATCATTCAACTTATTATTGTTCATGCTTGAAGTCGTATATAGGTAATTATAATAAATGCTCATATAAGCACATTCCGCGCGAGTACGTGGCTCCGTCGCGACCATTTTGCGTGTTGTAATCGCGCGTAATGCAATATCGTGGTTTTTGCGCTTCGAGCTGTCAAAGAAATGACCCAGATACGAATAGCGATAATTGCATTTCTTAGTCATTTGAACATGGTCAATGGTCAAACGGTCAAAATGGAGCAACGAATTTTAATCGCTAAAAAAAGGATCGTTGATAATTCGCAGAATTTCAGGTAATCCTTCAGACGATTTTATAGAGTTACGACGAACCGTTAATGAGGTTAAATTATAAATATAAAATCATTGGTATCGATTTTCGAATCCAGGTCATCCGAATGAGTAGACCGAGTCGTGCATCGAGAACCCATCTTAACTGGGTCTCTATGTTTTGCGAAAAAAAAAGAATTCGAAATCGAGATAAAGACTGAACAATGGAGTTATTTATTTATTTTCATCTCTTTTTTGTTTATTTTTTATACACAGATCCCATGGTGGACACGTGGTTCCTGATGTCGTCACCAGGACCAGTTCTTTGCATTTTAGCATCATATTTGACCTTTGTCTTGAAAGTAGGACCTAAGATGATGGAAAAACGACCAGCATTTGAGTTAAAAACTCTTATGATACTTTATAACGGATTTCAAGTGATATTCAGTATCTGGTTGACGTCATTGGTAAGGATTTTTCTCGTACGAATGAAAGTCCTAAAAAATGATTACGTTTTATAATTAACTTTATTAATCGCTATAATTAATTATTATTCAGGCAATGGAAGTAGACATAACAGGGCTCGCCTTCAAGAATAGCTGCTCGTTAGACGGTCCGGTCAAGTCGAAGGAACTTCAAACTTCCGTGAGTGAATTTTTATTCAAACGATTACGAATGCTTACCCAGAAGTCCCTGGTTTGCGCATGCGCAGTCTTACATACGAAAATTATCGTTATAGGTATCGAGAGGCGCGTGGTGGTACTTTTTTGCAAAGATCATCGAGCTCCTGGATACGGTGAGTGAATCTGTCATCCACTAACAGTTCATGAGAGTAGCGACAGATGGCGGTGCCAGTTTAAAAGTTTAATTTTTATTTCAATTAACCTGTATTACGATCCACTTTGCGTAATGGCGGTAGTATCCTTGCATCGATTCGCAATAATTGATCGTTGTTCGCGAAACACGTTGGCGCGACGACCATATTGAAAAATGCCGCTCATTGTCTTCTTGTCTTGTCACTGCCCCAGGTATTCTTTGTGCTGCGCAAGAAACAGAATCAGGTGACGTTTTTACATGTCTACCATCACACGATAACGGCATTGTTCTCATGGTGTTATCTAAAATGGCTGCCGGGCGAGCAAGGCATTGTTTTGGGTCTTCTCAATTCGATAGTCCACGTGGTTATGTATACGTATTATCTGATCGCCGCGATGGGACCAGAGTACAGGAAATATTTATGGTGGAAGAAATATATGACCTGGATGCAGCTGGTAAGCCTCCCGCAGTAGATTTTCTTACTTTTCATGGTAAATAATTACCGTTACGTTAATATACTATCATTAATCTCTACAGATTCAATTTGGCATGATGCTGTCTTACCTGATGCTCATTCTCGCAATGGACTGCACTATGCCAAAAGCTCTCACGTACTTTTTGGCGACAAACGTTATCATCTTCATTTACCTCTTCAGCGACTTTTACCGGAAAGCCTACAAGAAGAAGGAAGCATAGAGTGCAGCGATCCATTGAGCGTTTCTCACTCGAGTCCCTGTGGATTTAAAAAACAAAGAGGAAAAAAAATGATTACGGCACAGCATTACAAGGCTATCCCCGTTCGCGCATTTAAGGATAAGGATAAATAATCTAAGATTAAATAATATCATCCTAGATGGCACTAGTGGCGACGCAATGAATGTCACCACGAGATCCAAGTGAATCTAACCAGACGCAGTGAATTTTCAATAGCTTTCTATAACGATCGTTTCTTTCATTTGGAAAAAAAAATTTCTTCTATAGAAATATTCTACTTTTTTTCCAAAATGGACGTTTTCCTTTTTCACTTCGTCACGTTCAAACTCACTTTGTATTTTTACCAATCTAATAGCGTTATCGTGTAGCATGATGCTCAGATGCAGTGCCACTGTCATTTTATATTTGCATCCTGAGCAACATGACGGCTAACAATTGTCATTTGTATGGACAAAGATTCGAATGGCTCTTCGATGAAGGCAATAGAATATAATTCCATCGAGAGATACCCAGAAGATAAATACGTTAATTTTCAGGGAGATATATTTCTCCTTGATAAGTTCTTCGTTCCCATCCCGTTCCCATCCCGTTCCAACATCCACCTCCTCCTCTTCGCTACCCTATAATTAACATAAATCAGCATAAAAAGTCGCGCCCAATTTATTTATTACTAAACGTATGCGTTACCTGAGGAATGTGTCTGTGATTCCCGCCGATAGTTAAAAGGGGCTCTAATAGTTGCAGATACTCTGTCGGTACAGTTTATTGTACAGTACAATAGTTAATGTATATTCATTGTATAATACAAAAGGTGAATACGATACGAAGTTAAACTGAATTCAAACAATGTTTTTTAACCTCTTCCATTCCTTTAATCAGATGCACCTGACACACGGGAATTACTTACAATTACATTCTATCGCTCTCTCACTTCACTTGTACTTTGTATGACAGTACGTACACATACACGCCCATTATGGATAACAAAATAATCCCAAAATTATTTTGTACGAAGTATAGAACATATCTTGGATAGACTTTCTTTTTTTTTCGTTTCAATTAATAACGGTGTCGCTATTATAGAATATCGATTGATTTTGATAATACAATGATTAGTCATTACACTCGTATCCAGTTACTCTCACGAACTTTAGCCGGAGAATGTGTATATTATATTTTCTGTATTATTACGACGAATAGATTATGTAACAAAGTAAGTCAAAGGTGACTGTTATTTACACCATATTTCCTTCTTTACCGACTTCGAGTATATTCACGTATAGATTCTTTCTATGTTCATACTTTTGTCTATGTAATAGGTACGCTGTGCATACGATGACCAAAAGGAAGAAGAAAGATAAAAGATAACCTAAAGTCAAAATACAATTCTTAGGCCGCTCGTTGAATTCGGCTAAAGCGATATCGCGCACGGGACGCTAATTAAAGCCATTAAAGTTATTAAAGCCATGATCTTTGGGCTTGATTCATTTCATCGGGAGCCTGTCCCTTTCCGGTATAATAAATCTGTATGACCGGCCGTCACGTTTTTTTAATATTTAATAATATTGATAATTTTCTTATTTCATATGTTTCTATTATCCTTCTCTCTTATTGCTACGAATATATTGACTTTTTTATCATTTTGTATTTGTAGCAAACTTGCCGTCATTACGTGACGAAGCCGGTCAATCTTATGATATATTATCAGAAACTAATGTCTATGGCTAATCGATACTTAATGCTAATCGATCCTCGATCTGGATGATCGTTTGGAAGCGATCTGATTAATTAATAATTATAAAAAAATCGGTAAACGTTTATGAACAAATCTTCGAGATGTGAACGTGTCTGTTTCGAATCTCGAAGTTTGTTTGAAACTTTGAGCAAATTATGCTGCTTCCTTCAAGAAGGACTATGACGTCATGTGCTTCTGAAGTTACCGCAAATCGTGGCGCCATCTACGACGAGAGGCTGTAAGACGCCTGAGTCAATATTGACGAGGAATTAATTATTTCAGTAAACAGTAAACCGTGTCCTGCTTCGTTCGCACGCCCGTTACTCGACTTCGATTTATAGAGCGAACTTGTATACTTGTGTAGAGCGAACGAATTTGTAGAGGGACTATATTGAAACTCCTCGTCATACTCTACTCGTTCCTCTGTTCTTGTTGTCTTTGTCTACCTGATGACAGAATCGAGAGAGACCTAGCACGCGAGATACTTACTGACGCTACGTGAATGTGTGTCTTGTAATTCTCGAAAGATTTTCAGGCCAAGATGGAGACACTTGCCAGTACGTGACGTCACGAAGTCTTTGCGCAAACTTCAAGTCTCTCTCGATCGATGCACTTTCTCACAGCGTCTTTCGCCCTCTCGCTTCACTCTCTTGTTGATCCTCATGTTCTTTTTTCCTTAAGCCTTCTCGTTTCACTGCTCGCCATTCTCCGAACATCCGTTAATCCTTCTTCGATCTTCCATTTTGAATTTTTCCATTCGACGACCTCTTCGAGCTTTGCTCCTTGCCATCGTCCACCGAAGGGACTGAATTATTTTGCTGCTCCTGTTTCTGCATCTTGGAACTCGTCGACGGTCCTGACGCTTTGATTTTCTTCGCTGTGCTACCATAACTGTAAGCTTTGTTGTAAAAATCAGAAAAGAGGAAATAGAAGAACATCACGTTCGGTAAGATGAGAATGAGTGACCATCTTGGATAATCACAGTCGTAGATCAGCAGCTGAAAGCTGTGTAAAAAGGCCAGGCAAAATTGTCCCTGGAAAGAAAAATGTTCTTTTTTGTTTACATCCATCCACACAAAGGTAATTTTTTTTTTTTATTAATCATCATTACCATCTGCAAGGTCGTGATATACTTCTTCCACCAGAAGTACTTCTGGTACTGAGGTAGCAGGGCGGCCAGGAGGTAATAAGTGTACATCACAATGTGAACAAAGCTATTTATCACTCCTGAAGGAAAAATAAAATCAATGTCACGTGATTAAAAATTTAAAAAATGTTAACAATTTTTTGTTCTATGACACTTCCTTACCTATAAAGGTACCATGTCCACCGGGATAGTACTTGGTGGCACCCCAAGAAATCAAAGGCATGACAGTGTGATGATACATGTGGAGAAAAGTAATCTGCCTCTCCTTCTTGCGCAAAACAAAGAAAACAGTGTCCAGAAGTTCGGATATCTTTGCCAAAAAGTAAATATAGACACCTCGAGCAACCTAAAAAAAAAAAAAATTCCACATCAATAATTTGTACCTTCAACCGTCATCATCATTATGACTAAGCGAGCGTCATTGTATCTGATTCTTTGTGCGAACAAAAAATTGTTTTCCGTAAAAATTCGTCGACGAAAACTCGACGCCGTCAAAATAAATTCATTGGATCTCTTAACATTCTTTTTTAAATTACAGTCACAGTACAAGACTATGCTATATGGTACGTGATATCGAGTGCACAGCGTCGCGACGCACCGATGCATATCCGGGCCGTCGAGTACCGCCCATTAACTATCATTGAGTATCAAATGATTTCAAGAGTAAAATAGTCAACGTCTTACATATTGAATATGACTGTATTAATTATTCGTTAAATATACTCTCCTCACCCTAAGGGCATCTGGCGTATTGGAATAATCAACTGGTTCGCATTTCCAGCTGTACTTCCTGAGCCAAGCTGCATCGAGGCCCTCGTAAAAGAGCCAGACGCTAAGGACGACCTGAAGGAAGTTGTAAAGGACTAGAAGATTATTTAGCTGATAAGGCTTCCGGTGTTCCATATGCCGTGGACCCCAAGAGAGAACGAAATAGAGATAACCAATCATTATACTGGCACCGGGTACCGGGGACGACATCAGAAACCAGTCCCTGGTCCTAGGATCTGCAAAAACATCAGACAGGAGACATATATATATATATATATGATTGATATTTTTTTCCGTGTTTCAAGAAAAATCTTTTATTCTAAATGTCAAATAAAGATCGTGACCTTTTTAGCTCGATGACAATACGCACGTACGTGGGATTCTTAATCCTCGTCAAGGGTAGGGACGGGTACATAGAGGTGGATCATTCTTATATATATATATATATGTGTATGTAAGAAAAAAATATCAATCTGCCTACGCAGATTGGACATACAAAAGAATATAAAAGAATGACGATATTGGACCTTGGCAATGTCATGGGTTATAATCCTTCATTTTTAATACGATTGACGATTCGCCTTTTATACATATATTCTGTTATTCATCAGACTAAAAATGTCTTACCCGCTATTTCGTGGAACACGTGATGGTAGAACCGAACTACCGAATTATTATAGATGTTTGACATCTCGTTAACGATTGGCGCGCTGCTACCGTTCATTGAAAGATTCGCTGAAAAATAAAAAAGTAATTATTTAGTTATAGTTTGTGATTATTAAAGTCTGATCAATAGTTTCTTCAAAGTTCAATGGTATTGATAGTATGTATCGTGTAGTATGTACAGAATATGAAAATTTTAGGTACAACCGGCCAAGGAAGACTTGCTTTATGTTAAAAGGAGGAAAAAGGGACTGTGTAATGACAGTCAGTAGGATAGAAATGGCAGTCCGCTGCTGATTTATCATATGTTACATTGAACAGACTATAGCAGTGGGTGAACGGTCATTACTAGAAGTAACCGAGCATTCTGCTCGAATGCAGCCTAGAACCGTCTGAAGTTTAAGGCCTCAGGTTTTCCAACTTGATATCAAGTCTGGCTCTCCCTCTCTCTCTCTCTCTCGTTGTCTCTCAAGTCCTAGCGACTCATTATGTCACACGGGAAATCAGTCATTTTTATTTAGTCTTACGATGCCGCAATGGAGCGAACGACGTGTACACGTGAATACGCTCAATCAACTGCGTTAATTTTAGGTTAGACTGTAGAATTCTAAAAAGATTTTATATCTGTATATATTTCTGGATTATATATTTATGGCGTTTCTTATTTAACAAACGGATTGTAAATATGTAATATTTCTTTAACGATTCGACGAGATATGATTTTACGCGGGGTTTGAAAATTTTTCAAATTCTATCGATATATCGCGACGTCGGTTGAGTTAAAGACTAATTGCGCAAGTTCCAAAATATTTGCCAATTACATAACGGCGAACGAGAGGGAGTCTAGGATTATATAAGAAATTTTCGTTTCGCCTGGAATACGGTCGGCTGGGAATTAATTAAGGATTGTGCAAGTCGATATTAACCGTCTCTTTGAGATTGTTTCACAGCGTCGGTTAGGATTAGAATTATTTGATGCAATTGGGCTAGTAGTCCTCAGGAGGACGCTGAAGGTGTCTGAACGTCTGGCTACAAAAGTTGATATCTTGATGTTTTTGTACTTGGATCAAACGAAATGGCTATCGATGCATCATCAATGGTGTCCTGCTTGAACCACGAATGTAAAAGAAATAGTGAGAAAAGAACGGCGTACAGAATCAGGCCTTTCTAAGAGCATAAAAACAGCACTCCAGCCCGCCTCGCGGCAAGAAGCGAATGCTCGAGAATACTTTTACTACGAGAGCATTGCCAACCTCGAACCGATAAAATTAATGAGGAATTTAGTTTAAAAATAAATTAACACAAACGAGTAAACGGCAGAAAGCACATGATCAGTGAAAAGTCAAATAATCGGGTAATTATAAAAATCAATGATTTGATAAAACAAATATAAAAATAATTTTTATAAATAAAAAAAAATGTCTACAAAACATATTCTCTGATTAAAAATAAAATTTAAGGAGATTATTAATACAATTAAAGAAATTATATGAAATATGGAAGATGTCATACGTAAGTACAGATGTTGGATTCTATGTGCCATGGCAATGCATTATGTCATTGTCAATCATCATATGGGCACGCGTATTGACACGACAATAACAATTATTTCAAATACAAGTAAATAACTGCAAATAAATTGGCGTTACGAAATGCAGCATTAGGTACGCCGTTCGCTTAACGCAGCGAAGTCGTTGGTGCGGTAAGGAACGTGTGTTCGAGCAGAGATTTTCTTCAGCAGGTGTACGTATAAGCACAGGTACAGATAGAGCGTGCGGATAGACAAGTCAGGTTATGGATTTGTTCATTTGTTGTCCACCGCAGAGAACGTATGAAGCCCACACATTGTCTATTAAGGGTCATAATACTAAATAACGTGAAGTTTCTCCATTGCAACATATAGTCTTTCTAGTCGATCTTTTACTTTTTAGAATGTTTATGACTTACAATTAGCCTTAAATACGGAAAACAGTAGGTATAATGTATTGCATATTTACGCTTATAAAAATACCATGGATCTTCATCGATCTTTTATCTTTTTATTTTGGACCAACCTCCAGACATTGTTTCTCATCTTTTCAAAATCATCAGATTCAGTCAGCATTCTGATGGACTAGCCGAATATCACGGAAGCGAATATTTTGTCATGGTCAGGATGAGTTTCATAGAAATTCTCATTAATAAGATATATATATATTTATGTACTTTAGATGTAACTTTAATGAATATCATAATGTTTATTAATGATCATTTAATTAATGATTTTCGTGCACCTTCATGATAAGAAAATTAGTGTATATATTATTATTACGATATATATGGATAATACAGTGTCTTGTTATTATTAAATCATTAGTGTAATTTTTTTCGTGTCTGATATAAAAAAATGGCGTATCCTTTCACCATTGTTAGTATTTATGGGGAACTTTGGGTAATCGTTACGTGGATTCAATTTAACACTGTTGTACGGCGTGCGTAATACGGGATACGTTTGGCTGCGCAGTCGAAATGAAAAATGGAGCAAGTAATGCGCAGTCAGGAGGTATTGGCAGCTGCAAAATACATCTGACGCTAAGAGTATAAAGCGTCTTCATGGAGACGCAATCTGTGTCCCAGTTGCTCTATAAAGTTTCGATACCGGTTACCAAAGTAAGTCATACATCCTATAGTAATAATATTGTGTATATTTATGCAAAAGGATATCTTGAGTTCGGTGAGCAACAAATGCATTATGACACCTACGCAGAAGAAACTTGTCGCCATGTCGTTCGCACAAGTATTTAGCGGCATGCAACGTAACTCCTGGTTATTTCATCAATACGCAGTACTAATTAGATTTAAGTAATTACGCAAGAATAGACAAAACGCATGAAACTGTTTAAAAGAACAATTAGTACCAAACAAAACATTATTAGAGTGTTAAATACTTCGCGTAACAGATCGGTCACATGAGTTTACAAAAACTCCCGTCAACCTGGCGTGGAGCTGCGAACGATCTCATAATCCACTACTAACTTTCTTCTATTACCTGTCACTGTTTCATAAAACGTCGAGACTCAATTCATTGAATGTTTATTGGCCTTCGTATTCGTAAACCTTGAGAGTTTTGTAGGATTCCATAAATACAGGTTTGCCAGTGAGTTGATATTTTGACTAGACGATTATGATTCACGATTTAAAAAGTTCCTAACAATTCTATCACGATTCACGACGAATTTTGTAATCGCTGTGAAAACATTTTTAAAAAATTCCGATCAGTTGGTACGTAAATTATTAGTGACTTAGATCATAAGATTATGTAGCGTGACGAGTAACGGTGGGGGTACTATACTTAGAGATGGACGTTACTAGAATATTAAATTTACGTAATACACATCGTCGATGTCTGACTGCTCGTCCAGAAGATTCCAGATAAAACATAGTAATATAAACGTTGCCTGAAACGACGTAAATGATTTATTGAATAGTAAATTACCCATCAACAATACGATCCCTCTCCTCTGTTTCGAGTCTAGATGTACATCTTGCAAAAAAATATGTTATTGCCCATAACATAGGAAATCGTTAAGAACTATCAGATCGAGAAAGATTCTGCCAATGTTTTTTGGTCTTTTGATACTATCATCTTATCCCTATCTTTGTTTTTTTATTACTAACGCTGTAGACTATATCAAAGTTACTTCCGGGTATATTTATTTTTCATAAAAAAAGATCAGTACACCTTGTCACAGTAGCAACTCGAAATTCAACATGTGCAATGAGTCGTCGCTCGATATGGATGATCTTAAATAATATCGTTGTCATCGATCGACTGTCTCTTTCTATAGCTATCATTAAAAATCCACGTGATCCCGCGAAACGATGTTAAAATTGATCAGCAAGGATCAAAGCAACGACTGCACCGGATTCTCGTCCCACGACTTTGTCCAGGTCGATGTAATCGCGTGTTATTGGTTTCCTGCTACGCTTTCTTCCTGGCATTTCTCTGCCGACTGACGTACAAGTCTCAGAGGCCAGTCGACCTGTTACGTGTACCAAATACGACAGAGCGCATGGATAATACACTGAGAGGATAGGTCGTCCTGAGGTAGATTTGCGTGTCTCGAAAAATTCTCCTCTGCGCGGCAATGCCATGTGTCGAGGAAAAAAATATTCAATAATAAAGCCGAATGTTTATAAGAAGACCAGGACCAAAAAAAAGATTATCGTGAACATAAGAGAAAAATATATAAACGCACCCTTAAATTATCCCTACAACCCTCTTTTTAATCCACTTACAATTCAATGACATTGATCTGCCTATTCAATCTCATATTTTGTATTCATTCATTCAAAAATTACGAAAACAAATTTGTTTACTCGATTAAAATTTGAACATCACATTGATAAAATGATATTTTCATATATTTTGATTTTTTAACGTAAATCCAATATAGTAATTGCCACTGTTAGGAACATTCGAACAAGGAAGTCAAGATCGGATGGTGATCGTACCGATCCCAGCTATCTCCTGTAACCGGTCATGTAACATAGTGGGTTCTTATACGGCGGATATTCCGAGTACGTAATTTGCTAGTAAATCGAGAGAAAACTATCTGATAGTTTAGCATACGTGAAATCGCTCAAGATTTACAGACTGCAGTAAATCCAATGGTCCGACACCAGTAGTGCAGTCGCACCTCCACCTCGCGACCAGGTCCCTCGAATTACCTTACGAAATATTTGCGCTTTCGGTATACATACATATATACATCATACATAGGACCCCCTTCTCGAAGTAGTCAATCAGCACCTTTTTCTTCGTGGACTCTTTCATTTATTTACCCTAGAACAGTCACGCATTCACGCATGTTCGATTTACGCACGCATAGGCCAACCGTGCGTGATGACTCGCGATCGTGACGGAGGAAGGATGGTGAAAGGCGACCCCTGACAACGTTACCACGAATCACGGTTAAAGTGGTACCGGAGCGCAGGAAGCAAGACCAGGAATCTCAACGACGTCTATGTCGATCAAATGGTGTATGGAGACAAGTATTATTATTATTCATATCCATATAGAACCAATACATACTCCTAGATTGGTGCGTAAAACGTATTTGAACATTGAACAATACATTTTTTTTAGAATTAATCGAGGTGATCTTCTCGACGCGGAACATGTTCATCTATTCGCATATAATGTTCCATTCCCTAAGTGTATCACTTACGGTGTA
This sequence comes from Hartigia nigra, assembly GCA_031001745.1. Classification (NCBI taxonomy): domain Eukaryota; kingdom Metazoa; phylum Arthropoda; class Insecta; order Hymenoptera; family Cephidae; genus Hartigia; species Hartigia nigra. The sequence goes on along the minus strand of JARPRG010000126.1, from coordinate 166,688 downwards.
AATAAGCGGCAAAAGTTGCGAGAACTGGTTTCAACGCGGAAGAATCGCCATTTGAATTTTATACTGGAGTTGAACTAGTTTACATTAGCATGATATGGTAGACAGCGTGATGAGTGTTTTTGTTTCAATAAAGTAATACAAATATTTTCTTATGAATGACTTACCGAGTGTTAAAATGAGGGGGGATCGATGCGAGTGATTAAGTCACACTACAAATCCATTACTAGCTCTTCCTTTCGTGTTAGGAAATATGACACTGTTCGAAGAACCTCGAGCACCTCGTCCTTCCGCAGGACGAGTCAAATGGATTTGAACGAAGGACACTGTCGATTGATTCGAGGATCGAGAGTCGTTGGACCGTTACGAGTGGACGAGCCAGTTGAGAGGGAAAGTATTAAAGGTTAGAAGATTAGACGGTCCAGATTGAGTTTGAGAAGCGGAGAAAGGTGGAAAGGGGTAGGATAAAAAAAGAATTACAAAAAGACGATTTAGAAAAAGTATATACTCTATACAAAAGCCACAGGAAATAGTCTGGCAAAGGTCCCCATGGACATTAAATAAAATTTTTTTAGGATTTAGAAAAAAGGAGGGAAATAGCAAAATTCAAAGAAACTATAGAAAAATTGAAAAACCAAGGAAGAGTATTGGATTTAGAGAAAAAAATGTTTTATCGAAGTGCTGTGACAAGGATTAATGGAATAAATGGAAGTCAAGGGTGAAAGGGTTGCTCGAGGAAGAGGATGGCGCAGAGGAAAAAGCACGAGGTCGATACTGCACGTTCCGATGATCCTCTAGAACTGGGCCCATCATAGCCACATACTCTTGTCCCTGGATAAGTCCACGAAGTGGGGCCCTGGCTCGGGGTTTTCGCAGTGGGGGCCCGATTCCAGAGGCCCCTCTTGGAGAACCAGGTCCAGCAGCTATCATTTCTCTCCTGTTACTACTGGTCAGGGTTACGTCACAGTAAGAAAGTTGTATAATAACCCTCTCTCCATAAATCGCTAAAGGCTGTTCCTCACCGCTATTACAAATTTTAGCGCATTCACGCGTTTTACTCATACGAAATCAAAATCGTTACCCTTTAAAAAATCGTCGCTCGATCACTTAATCGAATTGCGTTTAAAAAAAAATAGCACCCAACTTTTAAGAAATTTGGAAGAAAAAGACACGGTGATCTTTAAAAATAATTTTTCTATGCCTATTTACCTTTTTTTTTTATTTCAAGGATAAAGCCTATCAGAGAAATCGTACGGAAAGTGGAAAACACTTGAAATCAATTCATATAAGAAATCATAAGAAATATATTACTGAACTAATGTGCTTTGGGTGAGGGGCCGAATTTTGATGTTACGCCACTATTACCACCATCTGAACACCTGTCTGATCACCTTCCAAATTTCCAATTACTTGTCATATTACCCTCCCTCTCCCTCGCCCGTCTCCTTAATATCACGTAACTTCTAACTTATGGCTGAAAGGCGATTGCAAAAAAGTTCGTTTTTACTCTGGCTCTGTACCTTAGAGACCTTTGAAGTCCGCTCGGCCATTTTTAAATTTGAACTTTTTGGCACTTTCCCAGTAACTTTTTATAATATTTTACAATCTAAACTACGTGAAAGTTTAATTGTTTTCAAAATGGTTTATCAGTGCTGTTTTGACATTTCTGCCTACCCCAAAATCATAAATATGCAATTTTGTATATGTAGTGAAATGAATGCAAGTTATTCAATATGACGTAAACACCTGAAAAAAATATGACAGGAATGCAGACTGCAGAATGATAATGCTCGTTTATTAGTTACATACGAGCATAATTGATCCATGAATTATATTTAAATTGATTAAGGACTTCCTGTTGAGGCGTAATCATTCTTATCGAGAAAAATTCCATTCGATCGGAAATATTTATTATTTTCACAATAAAACACAATTTCGAAATAAACATTATTTTCATATTCTACGTTACATCCTAAGCAAACTTTTATCGGCAAACAAATTTTCTAACAGATCCTAAAATAACGTACACGTACGATTGTGTCGAGAATCACTGAATTTCTGTGTAAAAATTTTTTTTCTCATTTCCCTTTCCATCAATCCCCCTACTTCCAATCGGAATACGTGGTTACCCAGTGATCTTGCAATCTACATTGCCGTGAAAGCTGGCAGACATCAAAGTCCATATGAAGACTACGAAATAGCTGGCCGTTTTAAGAAGCTGGTAATAACGAATGTTAATTCCTGCAATCATAATTCAATTATCATTATATTTTACCATTCATATTGATTCTATAGTAAATTGATAAGCGATCAAAATTTGATAAGAAATATATATATATTATAGATTATCCTACAACTATTCCAGGTGCTACTTGTTTTTTGTTCTTCTTCGATACGTTTCAATTTACGTCGTCATGCTTGTGTTGTTATATCGAGTTGGTCAAGAAAGTATACATATATATAGATATACAAACACCATTTATTACCTCAACAGCTTAACAGGTTGGTAGTCCGACGGGCTGGCAACTTAACTGGGAGATACTTCGGTAAGGACATGCCCGCTAAGTAAATGCCTTGGCTACTTCGAGAGCCAAGCTAGTATTTGATTGCGTGTTGCAACTTGCTGAAGAAAGAAGACAGATAACTATTTAGCAAGAGAAACGTGTACTTGGACATCAGCTCTCATCAGTTTCGCAATAGCGAAATGGCCAGAGTCGAATAGAGATGCTTGAGGACCACCGAAAAGGATAAACTTATCATCCCATGATATCAATGTCAATAGATATATTGGAATATATGAATTACAATTATATAATTTGAGTTATGCCAATCGATGCTTGATAATTTGACGACGGAAGTTTTGATAACGCATAATTTATGGAAAGGTTACATTTGACTTTCATGACTGGAAAATTTTTGTAGGGCAGAAAGAATTGTGTTTGTATTTTTAGTTTCTTTTTTACGTCATTTTATGCTATAACGCAAGAATCGTAATTGAAGTGGGAGACGAGTGTGGCGCGTCGATCAGTTCGCAGCGGAATAATCTTGCTGAATGCCGAAATATTATACTTTCAATTTACATAACAGCCAGTACTCGAAACTATCTAGTCACTTAGAGTACAGTTCTTTTCTAAAAATATAGTTCACCCTATTATACAATTAGGACAAATCTATCGCGATTCCTTTCGACAATGATTACGAACGCCGTTTCGTTAGTCGACTAACTTCACTCGAGAGAAGAGTTCCCGCCATTTTTCAAATTATATATTCATAATTAAATAAAGGAACATTCGAACCGAGCCAAGTAATGTTTTTCTCTTTTCACTCATTACAAATTTCTGGACTTTCTCCAAAATCTTCACTCGTCTCGAAACAAGTGCAACAGATGGCGCTGCGGTCGTAATAAATGAACACATTAATTTCATATAGCAAAACGTCACTCGGATTTAAAGAGGATTCAACAAATTCGCAACAATTCAAGATATTGCGTGACAGACTAGAGTATTTTTTAAAAGTGTGCGTGTCAGAAAAGACAAAATGCTAAAACTGACCATGAAAATATCAAAATGTCATAATTTAACCATTAGTCGAAGTGGAGTCCCATTAGGCATAGTTAATAAAAAGGCAAACACATTCCTGTTTTTTACATAGTAAAGAAGAATGACGCAATCGTCGATTGTGAACAACACGATCAACCATAATAGATTTGATTCAATAATAATTAATCAAAAATTCAAGAGATTATTTTTTTAATTTTATAAGAGGTATCGCTTACCTACGTATGCACGAACCATAATGATAAAAATAACCAGCAACTTTTTTCCCCTTGCCAAAACAAGTGAGACGTCATTCTATTGTATTAATTAATCTCGTCTCCTTTTATTTTCTATTTTTGATTTATTTTTTATTCTCACTTTCGTCCAGTAAGAAAATGTTTCGTCGTATAAAGTTAGTATTGCTTTGGTGTCTCTTGTTTTCGTGTTCTGTAGCCAGTGTTTTCTGGGCCAACCACGTTTACATTGTGCTGCAAAGCAACGACAAACAGGAAGTTTGCCCTTTAATTAGACGCACTACCGTGTTCCGATGCGCATTGCGCTTGTTCATATCACGTTGAAATCGTCATAACCCTAAAATTTTTACTTTTACAGAAATTTCATGCGCCCCTTTACGACGCAGTGAAACGTGCGACAGATGACGACTGAATGTTTGATGAATGGAAGAAAGATTTAGAGCCGTCATCGAGAGAAATTTTCGAGTAAAAATCTACTTGGAGACACGAGTCACGCCTGATGACTGTTGACCAATGGTGAGATAGACGAAGGCGCGAAAGATAGACGAAGAGAGAGAGAGAGAGAGAGAGAGATCAGTTTATTTGATCTCGGCAGGAGTGCCGTTAGACCACCAAATTGGTAAGAACATAATATGATACATAATACTATAAATAAAACTTAACCTAAGGGTAGCAGATGATGCAAGGAGATATAAACTAGTACTTAAATTTAGTTACTTAAATTAAGAGACTTAGACTTAAATTTAGTCGCACAGTTAAAGAGAAAGCAACACCTCAGAGTTCCTGGAGCGTAAGGAGGTAGTGTTTCAGCTCAGATTTGAACCAGGCCAAAGAGGGCTCGATTTTTAGGTTTAGGGGTAGGGAGTTCCATACGATAACCGTCCAGACGGAGAAAGAGTTTCTATAAGACTTAGTGCGGTGGGTGGGAACAATAAGATTGAATGGAGGAGAGCGTAAGCATCTACTTGCCACCACTCCCACCGGCTGAATAGAAGTCTCGAGGTACCGAGGGACACCCAGGTGAAGAAGCTTATGCACTAAACAGACTAGAAAATACAGGCGGCAGTTCCTGATCTTGAGCGAGCCAAGTTTCGTGCAGTAAGGTGAGACATGGTCATCCTTTCGTAGGTCAAAGATGAAGCGCGCACGTGCATTCAGCGCTCGTTCCAGCTTGGTGTTCAGAGTAACCGACTGAACCAACTTTAGGGCCGCAAGTAGCTCGTTCGATTTGACGTAGAAATAAATCTGGAAATCATCCGCATACACCGCATAGCGAGAAGACCTAAGAACTGACAGAAGATCCAGGATATGTATGCTAAATAGGAGCGGTCCCAGCACCGAACCTTGTGGATTTCGCGGATTTCTTGCCAGATGGTAAGTGCACAAATTGAGAGCGATCCTGAAGGTAAGATTTGAACCAGCGCAAGGCAGAGGATGAGACTCCACTACTACGGAGAATGTGTAACAGTTTGCGGTGACATACGGAGTCAAATGCCTTAGAGAAGTCGATGAAGACCAGGATCGTGAGCTCTCTACTATCAATCGTGTAACGAACATCATCTAGAAATGGAGAGAAGAGAGAGGAGAGAGAAGAGAGAAAGAGAGAGAGAGAAAGAGACAGAGATTGGCCAATGAGCAGGCAAGAGACGTTACTTTGAGACGACGACCATAAATAGAGTGTCGTTCAATGAGAATGATTACAACGAATAATCGGCAGTGAATCTTTAAATTAATCGCAGAATTCCGCAATCTGATGACAGATGGCAACACGGACTGTAGTAATGATTTCGCGCAACCTAATCATCGGGAACTCAACGGTCATCTTGTTACGCGTAAACCATGCCTAATCCCATGCGGAACACTGTAATTCTTTATTTTCAAAAAAACCGTTAAGAGTCACATTAACGAGTACGAACTAGCGGCACGAAAAATGGCGGACAAAGTGTTTCCACGATACTCCAAAGCTCGTCAGTAACGTAACGATTGCGAGAGCAAATTGCTAGGAAGTTAAACTAGTCGATCTTAACGCGAGAGGAAGTAGACACTTTGGGACGCCAATACTACCAGCAATGCGGGTTGCGGCTAAACAGGGGCATAGTAACAAATATCTAAAGAATTAATAGAACTGTTAGTTATTAGTTAAAGTTCAACAGAACTGTTCTTCGAAATTATAAAAATTTGTTTATGCACCATATAACCTCAATGAAAAAGGTAAACAAAAAATATTACTTAAAAAAATTGTAGTTTATCATCTTTCCTTAGATTGAACTATATCGTCAATAAATCTTCTATACCGATTGGCATGGTTTTAAGAAATATGAATAACGTCTACTCTTGTGCGAGAGTTTCGAATTGCGCAAGACGAACGTAAGAAAGTATCGAGAAGTCGTAAATGCACGTAGGGTTGCAGGAAGGCCGACCGCTTTGCCAAAGGTACGAAAAAAAAGAAACAGGAGTGCCGCACATTGCTGATACTTCGTACGACGCCGACTCGTAGGTGCATACTGCACTTATTTAATAGGCGTAAGGTAACACTAACTTCAATGAACCTTTCGCATTAGATGCATTGCTGCACTTGTGCATACAAATAAAATCGTTGCACTGACGCGTATTCCGTCTTTAGATATAAACAACCCACGATTACACCGTAACAGCAATGATAAAAAATACCATAAAAGGATCGAGGTGTCACTGAAATGCATTTACTGCAGTTGCATCCATAATGGTGCATCTGCTTTACGCAAAACATCACCGCGCATAACGTTACTCAGCCGCGGGACCTTGCCCGATCAAAACAACGATTAATTCGAAACGCAAAGAAATAAATGGCGGCTACCTATCCGATACAATTATGTATACAAAATGCAGTATGCGCCTGGCATACGCGGACGTTATGCTTTGTGATAGTACTTTACAAATGATTATTGATAGAAATTATTAAAACATTAATATGTTTGTAATTTTGTCTTCAGAAATTATGGTACTAAGGACTATTATTATATTTGGTCAAATGAACGTAGGTGTCGATAGGTTATGTGCGGTCAGTTTATGTAATAAATCTTATTTCGTAGAACTTTATGTATATATGTATATTCTACTGACGTCAAATAAAATTTGCAAGGCTATTATTGGTTTTAGTACCAGTCAAGACTTCCCCGAATAAGATTATTTTGTGCGTGTATCTTACTGGTGTAAAGAATCTCTTACACACTTTTCACGGCAATAATATTCATATAAATAGTGTTATGATATCCAGGTGACGTGCTATCAATAGTATTATGCATTAATCAGCAAAAAGTTCTGTTACGTCCAGACGTTCGAGATCATATTATGAATTGACCTCTAATCGTATGTATTAGATCTATAAAAAAATGTTGTTTATAAATTTGTGGTACGAAGTAATGAAAATAATATAGAAACATGAATTTTCTGTTATTTCGTATATGAATAAATTTGATTTCCGGATTCGATGGAAAGACGTTATTATATATTTTGACACATTTCTCTATGGCTACCTCATAGGTATCATTATCGTAGACATTGTACTAAACACCATCTTAGTTTTAGCCGGATTAACGTAACGGCATTTGAGTTTAAAAAATTTATTACGATAAATTTCTATTTGATATTAATAAACTGTTCTTGAGAATCTTGATCTTTAGGATGAATTGATTTTTAACAGCTATGAGATTGATATATATATATATATATACATAGAGTTTCGTAAGATTTTCTAAGATCTCATCCAATTGGTCCAGCGGACATAACTTTTGTGCTCGAAGTACCTTTGATACACATGTTATTACCGCTCGGACATGTAAAAAAGTTTATAGCCTATGGCAAACAAAAATGATTGATGACAGAAAAAAAGTAGAGGAAAAGTACGTAGTAACGCTATTAATTGCACCTGAAAGAAAAATGGACTTGATAATAATACTAAATAGTATTATTAAATATATACGTTACAGCTTTAGAGCGTATAAATGTGGGTAGAAATTAAAAATAAATATATTGATCGATCGATCTTGACATTAACGTTTTAAGTCTATGCGCTAACCTTTAGTATGTCGCATATATTTGTATATACATGTAACAACTTACAAATTTATATTGAATTCGCAATTGCAACTTGATAAAGAAAACGCATGTTCATTTATGCGAGACGCATCGTACAGGACGATTCGGGGTCGAATAGCCGATTTTGAGATTGGCCATTTTTCATAATGTTGCATTACCGAATAAACCGTGCACGACGCTATTTGAGTCATAGTAGCACGGGAATTTACGTAAGTCGTACTACTTAAAATACAGTCTGTGTACGAATCTTTTTTTATATATGATACAACCTTTGTCCACAGACATCCCCTTGATTCACGTAGTCAATCGCTAGGAGATATGTGCTGCCATCTTTCATTGCATGCGACAGTATTGTGAAGTCCCATTAATCACAGTCTTCGTATGTCTTAACGAGTTAATAGAATTCTCAATAGTCAATACACGCTTTTTGTGATTCTTAATCATTCCTGATGGATGAATTTCTTTTATTTTTCATTTTTATACGAAGTTACTAGCTAAATTGTCAGTTCAAAAATGTCCACCATGTTTCACTACTCTGACCGCATAGTGGGCATTACGGCTGGAAGGGTGACTCAGGAATGGGAATCCGGCAAGAGACAAATATCTTCAGCACGTCATGTCAGCATGAACTATAAAAAGCAAAACAGACCCTAAACCGGTTTTTTTACGCATATAATAAACAAAATGGACATACTGCTGGAAGTGTGAGTACTGAAAACTAAAGAAAAAGATGGCCGTCGGTGGGATTCCCGTGACAATTTAATTTTTTTTTATACTGTTGTTGACGTTGTCAGCGGATTCCGTACACAACAAATCGTAACCTGACAGCAAAGAGATCGACGAGCAAGAAGAGACGAAGATCTTTTTTATAGACTGTCGTACGCGATCAATGTCATCCAGGTAACATTATTCGAAAGCAATTAATTGCAATTAGATAAACAAATATTTATGTCATATACACTATATGTAGGGTTACTCAGGACTACTGCACCACCTGAATATATGGTAATTCTACCATAGAAATCAATAACAATCAAGTGAATGCGCTAACTTCAGGTGACGCAGTTATCTTGAATGATCATATTCAGAATTATTCGAGGCAGAAGCACCACCTGAAGTTAGCCCGTCCGTTTATTATCTGTGGTAGATTCATTCGGTGAACTCAAATTTATACTGGAATAAACACTGTCAACATTGTGCAAGTGAAACACTTGTAAAATGAGGTAGTCTGTGTTTCTCACTACTTTTCTTTTTAATTGAAAGTCATCCCTACTAGGGATCCATATGCAGTGAGAAATATAGAGAACCTCACTTTATAATAGTACCTCTCACTTGCACAACGTGGACGCTCCGCCTTCAACCCGCGCCCAGTAACGGCGCTGTGTCACGTGTACAGAACATAGCAGAATGGATCTGTATGCAGATCACGACCTGTCTTCAACAAAAATATTTTATCTTTTTAAATGACTGTTTATTTTTCAGAAAAAAAAAACAACAAAAAAAAAACAAAAATGAGCCTAGGAAGGATCGAATTGGTATGTAATACCTAATGGAAAGGCATGTGTTGAAGCACATATGGCCGCCGGGGAAAATGCCAAGCGAAGATACAAGAAACGACGTTTTGAGTGTCAGATAATTTACATTGACCCTAAGATCGATTCGTTACGTCAATTGTTGAAAAAAGTATTCAGTGGAAGATTAAGGGGAAGGTCTTTACTGTACGACGAAAGGTGAGGATCGTAACGGCGGTTTGATCTTTGATTACCAAAAAATTATTGACTAGCGACCTTGATTCAAGTTCACAACCGGACACCGATACTATCAGTAGAGTGATCAGGAAGAACCTAACCCTTTACTTTTAATTGCCTCTCGAGAGAATTCATAGGAAAAAATGGAAGGTCATCTTCTGGAAGCAGACATCTGACAGAAGGCTCCTGATTTTTCCTCTTCTCTGAAAAATCACAGGATATTTTTTTAACAATGGATTCTTCAAACATTCCATTTAAAGAGAAAGAATTTTTAAATACGCCGGAGTGAACCATATATTGACAGGTATGTTAAAACGTGTGTCTTGGATACCGGATGACCATGCCAGTAAATAGTACTAAACAAATTCAAGAGTTCGCAGAAGAATTATTCAAAAAAGTTGATCTACACCAAGAATCAAGAAGTCCTCGTTATTTCAAGTGAGCAGGTACAAATGTCAGTCATTCACGCTTGCTTCGAGCAAATCGAAAAAAATAGGATATCCGTTATTCCCAGGTTAGACCCTCTCTTATATATAACAGATACCCAATTATCTCTGAAAAATATGGATTCTCGTCTAGCCGGACATACTTAACACGTTTAAATATCTATAGGTATACAGAGAAATGTGATGACGAAGATTCAAGAGTCCAAAGTTGTTGTAACAGTCACACGTGCTATAATTGAGGAGAAGAATATGATCTTTTTTTTTGTATTACGTAAAAATTGACTAATCAGCAAATGCATGGCAGTGCAATAATTCCTGGAAATAATGACGACTGTGCGAATTGTCTTTCAGTTTGTCACTACGTAAATTATTGTCGGTCGCAAAGTCGGCCAGTTCGCAATGGTTGGTTACGACTTTAGCTAAAGCGACGTTATTACCGTCAAGTGATGCTTGCCTAATCAGCCAATCGTCAATTCTTTTTTTTTTAACTGGAACAATGTCCTGTGCAATATTGGAATTGTCGAGTATCGAGGAATATACTTATTACATATTCGCAACGGCCTACTGGACTCTGAGCCCTGGTAACTAATGTGAAGAACTGCCGAAATACAGTAAAATAAACATATCCTCGTGTAAACAAAAGGAATCATACGGATTTACAAGTAGCTGCTGCTGATGAGAACTGACAGCGGGAGAGTTGTGCTAAGAACAGGGTCTGAAGAGGTGCTGAATAAAAGTTTACAGACAAGGACGTGATTTGGACATTTTAAGGATGCTTGTTAGTTTAAAATTTGAGGAATAATGACGTAATAATAAAAATTAGAGGACTTACTGTGTCTTCGACGTTGTTAATTTTGAAAATGATTTTTCTTCTGCCAATGACATCACGTTTCCCACGTTGATCCGACGATCGATTAAGTTTTTTAAACTGGGACCTTGACTTCTGCCGAGGCTGCTATTTCAGGTGGTGCCTACAGGTTAACCACTCCCACTCTGGGCCCCATGGGACCCCACTTGGATAGCCAATACTTAAGCCAGGAGTTTGCGCTGTCTGGGACTATTCCTTCAGCATCGGCCGGTGGACCCATGTCTATAAAATTGTGTCGACGCACGTACGCACATTGGATGGACATCGAGGACCGCGCGCATCTCTTCTCAAATATCTCGTGCCAATCAGGATCGATCAGTTGATCACTGACAACGAACCGATCTGAGTGGACTCGTGAGAATCGTCAAAAGGCCCTAAATGATAGTTCATCAGGATAGATACCGTCAGTGAATCATTAAAATCCACCATTATCAAAATCGTTCACTAAAAAGAAATCGTAGAACGCTGAAGACGAGAAAAAAATTCGGAAAAAAAAACTGAAAATTCACATCTGACATCCGAGCGGATCTAATTAATTATCGAGTGAAGTGAAGTGTCCGATTCGCCAATAACAGATTAAATTAAACAGGTAAGTTTGAGGAGGGATTAAATATCAATATCTATTTCTATCGATTTTCAATTCGTTAAAATAATCGCTATTGGCTAATATAATCGATTTACATTTTTTTTTATCAATTAATATATGGCATTAATTATTATTTGTTCTACGTGGGTCAAAAGTGAAGATCTTAACCTTAAGTCTTCTCCTATCAATCGGTGTTTCCATAGCACATCGGTACGATACTAGTTAGTGGTCACATTTACCGTGGTCATCTACCTTCCTTAACATAACTTCAAAATATTACGTGAAATGTAACTTAAAGAGCATGTGAAACGCGCTTCGTTACACAATCACGCCACGAAACGAGCTGTAATATTCAGCACAAGGTCGCTGGACCGTTTCAACGTGTTTCTCAATGGCTTCAAAAAGGTATCAACATGCGTGCCCGAAATCGTACATGCGTACTTGGGTAAAGACGTCCACGAAGTTTGGGAACGTTAACAAAATTCTGGCTTGAACAAACCAGCTTGACAAACTGGTTTCAAACAAGAGTAATGAAAAACAAGCTTACTAACACTAATAATACGTAAGACAATTACAACGTATAATATATTTTTCAAATTTTATTTAAAAACAATTTTTTATCTCCTTAAATAAGACCATTCGCCTCCTGGATGCACCTCGTTGCATTCCTTAAGCCTACTTTCCACAGGCACGGATGGTACCCACTTCGTACCGTGTTTCCACGATATTCAAGTCAGTTCTGCAACGTATTTTCTTCTTAGTTCAAATCATTATGAAGTCTGTCATTTTGGAGTAATATAATTGATATTATTCATAAAAATGCGTCACGCAAAATTCGTTACAGCTTGTCGTGACAACTAGCAACTTCCAAAATATCATAATTGACTGAAATACATTATTGAACTATAATCTCATGAACATCTTGCACGTATCCGTACACAATGTATAAACGCTAGACAAGAATCTGCTTTAAAAGAATGGAATAAGGAACATCTAGAATAAATTAAAGAATTAAATTAATTCATACACCAACAAGCTTTACAGTGTAAAGCGTCTACCAGGAAGTTTGTTAAGGCTGCTGTCCTTCAACTGGATGCAATTTAGAAAAACCCATGGTGAGACTGGAATCCCCCAGTCACCTTAATCTGCAGTTGGAGAGGCAGAAGAATAAAGATGGGCTACGTCAACAAAGAACTGGATGGCCGAGAAGAAGTTCGTTGCCAAGGTCACGCCATGAGATATGACGAAGTAGATAGAATTTTATTGACCTCTGACCTTTGCCTCGGCTTTATTAAATTAATCCAAAAGTATTGTAACGCATCTTCGTTCATCATACGATATATGTATGTTTGTCTATCTGACGGCCATGGAATGGATCTCGAAGTCTACAAGAAAGCCAAGAGCAAAATGCGTGACTCGCGTAGCCACGTTTACTCAGCAATCGGGGTCGCCACTGTGAAAACGAGCCTCGTGAAGTCTGTCCCGTTTTTCGAAGTCAAGATAAGTGTTACGAAAGTAAAAAGGATCTTCGAAAAACACGAGAGCACAAGAGAGAAGAGTGATGGTATACTGAGAAATTTTAACGGGTTGTCGCCATCTTGTTTATCAGGAAGAAAAAAACGAGAGATGGCAATGCCGTGAAATCAGAAAGAAATACTCCTAAGGAAGTCGCATCTTTATATTGTATAAAAAGAGACCAGTTGAAGTGATCATCATTCGAATCGTTAAACAATTTATCTTTGACTTCCTTAATGGGCTTCAGTACGTTCACCGGACTTTTCTGAATGGATATGTCTATCGTCCTTGCTTGCAGACACTTGTAGATGGTGAGAGGAGAAAAAAAGCAGCCAGTCGTCCTCGAGCTATCGGAAGAGAACTTATTTCTTAGCATATTAAAAAAATCATATAGTTCGTATATAGCTTGAAACAACAACAAAAATTAACCAACTTTTAAATTAATGTCCTCGTCTCCAATCGATTGAACCGATGGGGATAAGTGGAGAAATTTGAGGATTAAAAAATAAATAAAACCGTCACTGCGCAAGGTTATGACCTTAGTAGTGAATGGAAATATCGCGTGCAATTTTTGGGATTTTATCAAGGTCGTCTACACATTGCAGAACTTTACTTAAAGATCATTGACGCAATAACCGCTGCCAATAGTAAGAATTAATTAAAAAGCCGCAAAATAGAGATTTCACACGAGAAGATCAAACATAGCTGAAGACATTTAAAAAATTTTTAAATACGAAAACAAAATGGCCTTTAGGAATATCTAAACCTCAGAAATGAACGGCTACTTAGAGCGTTGGCGCCTAATAGATAAGCCCCCCCATCACCACCTCTGTACAAAAATCGGGACCTAGATAAAATAGTCACTTGGATACCATGAAGCAGATCCCGTTTGGTTCCGTTTATGAGGTTCTAAAGAATCTGAAAGTAAAAAACAAAAAAGTTGAAGAGCGAACGACCAGTGAAGGAAGTCCGATGGTTGCTTTGTAAGAGGCCTTAGTAGCCGGCCCACTTACCCACTAACTCAGAAGAATCTGAGGTGTCCTGCACACGGTGTCTATAGATGGTACAGAACATACCACCCGCCGGCACGTTTCTAACCTCCATACATACTATAAAATCAGGTAACAGCCCCTACCTTCTCTGGTATAAATGTTATATGAACGTGGTCCTGAGTCCCAGTATTGTGAGTGTCTCGATAGAAACATCTTTCTCTTAAGAGTGAGGCGTCAAGACGTTCTCGTAGATGAACTTTCTCTGTAGCAAGTACCGTTCGTTCACCATCTGCGTGAACCATCATCCACACCTACTGACCATATCTACTACGGAACTTAATACCGTTGGGTCCCGTTTTCGACCATTATATTAGGAGTATCCATTCACTCATTAGAATTCTCAAGAACTAGGCTTAAGAACAGGTATCTACAGCGTTCGTTAAATGTACTATTATAAAAAGTTAGGACAAATGTAATTTCTAATCCGCGACAAATTTCAAATTTCTTACAGACTCCTCAATGAGATTTTAAATTAGTCTCAAAGTGAATTTCAAGATTTTCGAATTTTTCTATAAAGTTACAACGGCGCAAGACTCGTCGATGTCGTTAAAGATCCCCGTTCGTCGTTCAACCCTGACAAATGCAGTCAGTCTAGAAACTCGACGACTATCACGACAGTGCACCTATAGTAACCAGTGACTGGTGGATTCACTACAAAGCGATAACAGATAGGGACCTATCCTGGCAGTCATTACTCTCTTGCAACAACGTCGTTCTTAGATAACAAAGAAAAAGCCGTGAATCTAGATTAAACGCTCTACTCCGATTCATCCAATGGATTTCTGCGATTTCGCTTGATCCTCGCACTTTGATGCCATTTCATTCGATTTTTACTTCTTTCCTTCAAAAGCAGGTCGCTGACGTTATAAATAATGTCTCGATTACGCTGACGCACGTATATTCCGAATACGTGTATTAATACGTTTTCCCTTCTTTCCATAGTACTCACAGTTTCGTTATTGCCACGCTTCGTGATTAAAATTTTCAAATATCATTTCTCAACAATTCCCATGTCTCTTCGTTCTTATTGTTTCACTTCTTCCTCGACTTTAGGTCACGCAGTTTTTGAATATCATGACCATTCCAAAATTTCATCTTATTCTTTCAGTAGTCAATTTCTTATGGACCTTGATCAGCAAGATACTATTGTTAATAGCGGAGGGGGGCTCAAATCATTTAAGCCGGACAAGAATTGTTCTTCCGCCTTATAATTACGTAACTTTAAGTATGGACTAAAACCGGTACCTCGAAATGACGTTTGCAAAAACCAAGAAGGTAGAAATACGCGTGACGTTTAAAATTGACGTAGATTCTATTCGGAGGTATGATCGAAGATTAACACATTACAATTAGGTATAATCCACGAAAAATACGTCTAACAAGGACCAATGAGTTCCCGTTCAAACAGGTTGAGCAACTTTGAATTGACGTCGGGTTAATAGCCGCAATGATTGCGGTTTTTAAGACCTTCAAATCCACTTGTTTGCTTTCCTTGTATCCATCTCTCACCTCGCGCTTCTTAAACCCCTTTTCTAAAATATTTCACCGTAAAATCGTACCGGATTGCGAAAATTGATTTCCAAAAATACTATTTTTCTAATCGATGAATTTTGATACCTTTGAGTTCACAGCTTACATCATATACTGATATCGTATATTATTTTATAATTGATGTACTTTTCATGTGAATTCTTAATCTTGCAGACAAACTGGCGTCGGCAGCTGCAGAACTGGTGGCCGAGCGGGAGCCGGAGCCACGCAACGAAATACTAATGGCGGACACAAACAGAAGTTTCGTCGGTGCTGAGGGTCTTGTCAGGATGGCCCTGGATCAATACAGTGAAATCTTGACGACAGTATCTGATCCAAGAGTCAGCGATTGGCCGCTTATGGATTCGCCCATTCCAACGATTGTCATTGTAGTACTATATTTGTATACTGTCACGATTCTTGGACCACGGCTAATGGCCAACAGGAAGCCATTCAAGCTCAGGAACGCCCTGGTAGCATACAACGCCTTCCAGGTCGTCTTTTCCTTAGGAATGCTCTATGAGGTAAAAACAAAAAGAAAAAAAAAAACAATTTATTATCAATTTTTCGAATAATTTCGTACCGCCATATTCTTCAATGTTACCTTGATTGATCATCCGAGATCATTGTGCTGTCTGGATGACTTTAGTCTCTGGATATTCCATAACATAACCTGTTTAATGATCTTACGTCTCTTTTTGAGTTCATCAGCAAACAGTCATGCGACAGCACACACGTGTTGCCAGATGTAATAAGTATGTGTTAACCTTCAAAAATAATTAGGACGCAGTCGATTATTTGACATATGCCAAATATCGATATTGTATCCTTGATATTTTTTCGAGAAATTGAAACAACTATTGGCACGAGCTTCAGGCTATATAGATCGGATTCTCTCTGTCTATGTCCCACCTTGACCTACTTGTGACATTTAGGTGGACGTTAAACCGACGAACTGGTCACTCGCGGCCAAATTTACTAATTATCACTTGTGAAATTCTCATTTGAATACCAGTCATACTTGAATGCCACACGTTATTTTCTACGGGTAAATGTACTAGGACTATTGGTATTAGACAGAAGCAACATATGTTACGTACAACGTAACTAATGAATTTTTTATTTACAACGACTCTTATTATTGTTGTCCTTAATATCATATACGTTATTCATTCACTGATATTAAAAACGGAAGTCTATTCGTCATTTGGAACTGTGTTTAAAGGTTCGTGAAAATTCGTTAAGCTGTCCGACTGGCTTTTCGATTCGTAGCATTTTCTTACATCGCGCGTAACCTGTCTTCTAGGACGGCGAATTTGACGCACAGTTTCACTCGTACCGAACTAAAACCTGCAACCGGTCCGAAAAAGTTCTATTAATCGAAAGCGTCATAAGCGACCATAAAAAAATTGAATAAAGTTGACGGCGAATAAATTTCTAGAAAAATCATCGAGTCGCGTGTCTTTGTTACATTTCTATGCGCGTCCAGCTTATCTACTCGAGAATTGCACAACTGCAATTTGAGCGAGTGCGAAACGCGAATGCAATTTATCAAGCCCGTGCATCCTGTTTTCAAATGTTTGTGTAACCGTCCTTTTTTCTTTTGCGTTGCTTTATTCTTTTCCCTTTACGTTCTCTCCTTATCTTACCGATGCACTCTTTTCTATTTGACCCCCGTTTGAAATTTCCAACGACTACTTTCCATAGCCAAGGCCGATTCTGGCGCGCGGAAAGTAGTAGGATATTTTCAGACCGGGTGAAGTTGACATCAGTCGTACCAATATGGACAGACTGGTTTTTACAGAATTTTCTAAAAATCGCAAAAATAAAAAGCTATTAAAAAAAATCTTAAATATTTTGTATGCATGCTGAATTTAAAGTTTCCTCATTTTATTGTCATTAATGTCATCTGACATTGTCTTCCTTTACAGCATCTCATGTCTGGCTGGCTCCTGGATTATAGTTACAAATGTCAACCAGTCGACTACTCCCACAATCCGTCAGCATTAAGAATGGCCAGTCTATGCTGGTGGTATTTTATTAGCAAGTTTACGGAATTCACCGATACGGTACGAAGTTCATATTCTATAACAATAATAATTTAATCGAAAATTTATAAAAATAACAAGTATTGCGTAAGCATTGCCTACTTAAAAAAAAGATTATTCATACAGAAAATCATTAAGACGTATCACACGATACTTTTATCCTATTATTATTTTTATCTCTTCTTTAAAACCTTTGCTATACACGCAATCTCTTTACGTGGATGAATTGACCAGATAAACTTTAATCGGCTCTTGCCTAATTGGCATTTATCCTTTCTATGGTATTGCTGCCAAGAATTACAGAGGCGTACCGTGTTAAGAAATACAGAAGGATGTAAATAAAGAGGATAAGAGATAGTCTGCCTGAGAAAACAAATAATACATATATATATACTGAAATAAATATATTCATTGATTTTACAGATATTCTTCATTCTAAGGAAGAAAGACAGTCAAGTGACATTCCTCCATTTGTACCATCACTCATTGACCCCTTTGGAAACCTGGATTTGCGTAAAGTTCATCGCAGGTGGACACGGCACCCTTGGCAATTTAATAAACAATGCTGTCCACGTAGTCATGTACGCATACTATATGCTCTCAGCGATGGGACCCGAGTACCAAAAGTACCTCTGGTGGAAGAAACATCTGACGACAGTTCAGCTGGTAAGGATTGCTAAAGAAAAGAATTTCTATGACCATTTCCAAGCGATGAACCTTAGAGTAAAATCTCAAAGGATCGTCTAACGTTACGCAAATACCAGAACCGTCCGGATATTCCACCTGAAGAAAAGTGAACGTTGTTATGACAAAAGACGCGCAATGGGAGTGCCTATGAAATGCCTATATGATTTTAATCTGGTATAATACACAATCATGACGCATTTATAACGTACTTCCATGCCAAGATAAAAACAGGATGGAGTAAAAGAGTCAGAGATGAAAACTCATGAGATTGAGTAAAAGGATAGTAGTAATAGCTACTATAGGGAAGGTAACAGTAACTGGTAAAAGGGAACTGGTCCAGAGTCAGGGAAGGTAATGGAAGGGACGCTGTATACGATGCGGAGCAGGGAATGCAACGAAATTGGTTCGTTCGATCGTTGCGAATTGGCTTGGTGGAAAGTCAAGAAGGTAAGAATGTAGGACATAGGAGAGAAGTGAAGCAGTGTGTAAATGCTCGAGCGTGAGCAGAGCAAGAGACACGACGATGGTTGTAGTCGAGTTTGAAATGTAGGTGCAATAGGGACGCCATTATGAATCGTCACCAGAAGCACCCCGGACTGGCAGAGATTGTGTTGGGTTTTGATTCGTCGTCTACGCAGCAATGGATTCTGGGCCATGTAAGCCGGCTGAGTGGTCGAATGAAATTTCGTAAGGAGTTAGGCGGAGAGGGACGGTAGGGGGCTGGGGGATAGGGTGACAGGAGGACGGGGAAGGGAAAGGGAAAGTGAAAATCACGTTGGGCAATTCCCAGTTGCTTTGCCGGTACGCGAGTGCGAGTTCGCGTTATGGCGCAATAATTTGGCATTCCGATATGCCGTAGTGATGGTGGCAAGCAGAGCGCGCAAAATCCAGATCCGATAGAATTAATCGGTTACGGATTCCGGTGAAAAGTTATGTTATGTTTATGTTAAGAAGTTATGTTTGAAATTAATGGGGGATGGACCTTTTAAAGACTGAACCTGACTAATGCGTCCTTTGTTTTTTTCAGGTACAATTCTTCTTGGTCTTCGTTCACAGCGCCCAGGCTCTTGTGTTTGACTGTGGATATCCCAAGCTCGTTGTAGTACTTCTCCTTCTTCACTCTTCCATCTTTTTCGCGCTCTTCTCGGACTTCTATAGGCAGGCTTATCACAGACAGAAGATACAGTCGAGGATAAAAGAGATCAAGGCCGAATAAGAAACCTTCCACTTCTTAAAGGATTCGAGTTATCGAAGTCTTCATTTTCCTTCACTTTAATTCTTTATTTTATTTACCACGACTTCCGTCCATTTAAGTCATCCCATAGCCAAACACCATATTGTCATCTTATTATATTTTCCAGTTTCGCTATTGTCCTGTTATGTCTCTTCTTTGTAATATCAGCAATCGATCGATCTGGATATTGATCGTTTTGCTCGATTAAAGGGTTTTAAACGGTTTCCGGGCAGAATTAAGGAAATTCTAAATTTAAGGGATATGAGATAGACTAATCATCTATTTAGGTTCGTCATTATTATAATTGGTCCAGGGTACTGTAAATGACTGTGTATTATGATACCGTCATTATTGCCCGGTTTATGACCCTTAACCCTTTGACTGTCTTTAATCGTTCCGATGGTAAAAAACATCGGATTTTACTACAGACATCCTTTCCGTAGGGAGGCTCATACATTCAATGAGAATAATTGACGAGCACGCAATGACGTGTAGAATAAGACGTACAGAAACAAGGTAAACTTCCATAAATGCAACACAAATTTAAAGTACGTTGACTTCGTTCGTTACGGCTCTGAAGCGTTATAGATACAATTGATGCGTTTCTGTCATGTGATACCCATGTGTCTAAGCTGATAAAAAATCTGAACATCTTTTGAACGCTGATCTAAAGATGTTTCTAATTAATATATCTTAATTAGTGACCTCTACCGCATTGTACAGCAACACGGCGAATTCTTCAATGAAAACCAGTGACTATTTACCTCCGCTTTTTCTGAGAATCTCTTGACGCTTGTAATGGCGTTGAATCAGGTGGAGAATTTGCGATCGGGAAGTCACGAGGCACCGAAAATAATCATAATCACGCTCCACGTGTCCAAAATCGATGAAGAAACGATAACGAAGTACCGATCGAATTATTATAATTCAGTAAGGTTATAAATAAATGTTAGAGACTGATTGTCAAGAGACAAAGACGCTTACGCTCCACCAGGTATTTTCAGAGGACTTCCGGTCGTTCTTATCTTTGATGGATTCAGTAGATTGACATCGGGTCACCGTAGAAATACGAGCGTGATACTTTTATCGAATAAAAATAAAGAAACCGAACAAAAAGGTATTAAATGTTGGAGCCGTAGGCCGCCGCGCATCCACGGCTTACGAGGAACCGAGGTCTGCGGTTATCGATTTTATAAAAAAGCTCCATACGAGAGAGAAGCGGGAACAACGAATCTCGTTGCGCGTTTCGAGATGCTGCCATCTCTTCCTGATAATCTAAATTTATTTGTAAGTAATACTCAATCGGTAATAAATTATTTTACTAATCATATTGTTCATTTGATAATCGTTTGTGCCTTTGAGTTTGACATCCAATGGTTATGAATATTTTGTAAATACTGTTTATTTCTTTCTTCCACTTTTCCTTTAATTCTTGACTTGTGAGGAGTTATGGCTGTCAATCTCAGGTGGTAATGTTCAATGTATCGAGAAGGTTTTTATAAGAATTCTTATGGAGATAGGACACTAAACTATTTTGTACATCGAATGAAAATAAATATTAACATATAATTTAATGGCAGTTTTCTTCTATTTTTCCCATTTATGTACAGAATGTGGCTCTTCTGATTAAACCCACTGATACAGAATTATTGTATATTTTATGATTCCTACAATATGAACGACGGGTATGGTTTTTTTGCTTATGAGCTGAAGAAATTCTTCTTCAAGCAGCTGCAGCTTGATTTTTCTTCTTTTGTCTCTTGAGGAGTCTACGTTCTCGCTCATATTCCTTCATTCGAATCACATAACTAAAAACATATGTCGATATAAGAATGTTATATTCAGGTTAATATAAAAATAAGAAATAAAGATGATCTTACTCCTCAAATTCACAAGTCTCATATTTATGCTTTTCAGCAGAACATTTGTATACAAAAGGCCAGACATCAGCTCGACACTGTAGTTGCTTCAGATACAGATGTGCACAATAATCTCGAAACTTTTTGGGTACACGAGCAGCATTCATCTCTTGTTCAGTAGCTTTCATTACTGAAAACAAATCACGTACTTGACTATCTATATAAAATTATGCTAAACAAACATAAAATGAATGAAAAATAAAATTCATTATCTTCAATAATTCGTAAAACAATTAACATGAACTAGTAATGTAATTGTTCCCATCGAACCAGCTAGTTAAGAAGTTTTATGCATTGGTTATGTCATAAGGACAAAATGGTTGTGAAAATAAACAGACGGATCATGAATTTTTATTAGAATGAAAAGAAACCATATACATAAGTAAATAATAGCGTGTTAATACGATATCACATTACCAAAACTTTACTGTGCATTCGTAAAACAACACTATAATTATTTGTAGGTTGATTTTTTAACAGTTTGAGGTTATGAATAAGAGCACTTACCTCTAGCTTTTCTGCCATTTGGAAACCCAAGCATTGGGTCGAATGTGGGTGGATGATTAGCTGCAGGTGTTGGATCCCTGTCTAACGTATAAAAGGCAGACACATTACCCATTTTTTCGAAAAATAGTTTCCTTCAAATACGAAGCAGAAGCGACCGAGTTAGCAGAAGAGGAAACCAGTCGCTTCTGAACGAGAGACTGACATCTATTGGCATAGATTACATAACACTGTTATAAAAAAACTTAGAGAAAAAATATATAAGTTAAGGGAGAACTGTGTTAAAAAATAATACCAATTGTATGTAAAACGCGTTTTTATTAAAAGTCCGCTGAAATAATCAGAGAAATGCATTAGAATTTCTGTGGGCACATTGTATACGTCAGTAATATGTATTGTTTCAATCGCTTCAAAGTCCTTTCAATCGATAACCAATTTTATTATTCAAAAAGATCATTGCGCCTATTTCATTCTGATTGGTACATTTTGAAAAATCAATACTGTATTTGTGTAGTGTACAGTTTCTTATGAGCTTAATAACTAAGGATATTGGTCTTCGTCTTTTCCATTGAAGAATGACAAATACTTACTGAATGACATTATCGTAGTACCTAATCTAATACTTAGAGATCTTTTTTATGTTCAATCATCTTCTTCTTCCATTGCATCTGCTTTTGAATTTCCTGAAATAAAGAAGAGGTTCTACTTTGTAAAAAGTTCTTTGTAGTATATATTTAAAATTACTGTCAATACGTACCATTATGCTGTCTGTCATCACCAGGTATATGACCAGCCTGTAATAATTTACTGAGTCTCTGAACTTCTTCCAACGACGAGGCATTTGATATAGCATCTCTTATTTTCAAACGTTCATCTGCATTTGTTGGTGGCTTATCCATCGTGCTTGTACCTGGTACTTGTGTCTTTGCTTTCTTGGCAATCTCACGTGCCATTTCTTTGCCTTTTTTACTTCTAAAGTATTCCAAGGCTGCCTCACGTTCCTTCTGTTTAATTTTTCTAAAATCAAGTAGGCGCAGTTGGGGCAATCTATATATAATGTATTGTCTATATTGCGGCTTTGCAGATACTGGATTCTGTAGAAGACACAAATTTGTCAAATTCTTCAGTGGTATCAGAGGTTCCAAATCACCAAGTTCCTGAATCATATTTCCCGTAAGCATTAAAGTTTCAAGGTTTGGAATACAATGTTCGAGACCCTCAGAAATCCTGACAATACGATTATTGTTGAAGAAAAGTGTTTTAATTCTTTTTAGTAAGGGAAAACCATCCAGCTTGCGTATATCATTGTCCGAAAAATCTATTGTATCAAATTGATCCTAAAAAAAAATAAATGTTGTCATCATTACTACAACGCTTGCGTTGTGATGAACAAAGTCATTCCAATAAACTAGAACTTGCTATACCAAGCTCCAAACTTTAATTTTATGGTCAATTTATAATTTCTGTTTCTTTGACACAAAAATAATAATAGATACTTACCAAGGTAGCTCCTAAATTTTCAATTGTAGGTATCTTGTATCCTAAAACATACAAATCCCAGAAATATCATTCAAAAGTTTCATTTTGAGGTTACAACACGAGGATGCATTGCACGACGCATTTGCTCGTATAATATAAAAAATCTTACTCACCTCTCAGATCCAATTCACGATCTTTAACAGGATTAATATATTGCATGGATTGTTGAATTAAATCCGGCGTTAACTTCACCATTTTAATATAAAAACTATATATTTTCCAAACGAACGAATTGTGTCAAACTGCCTCAATAAGCGGCAAATGTACCGATAACATCCATGTAGCACAGCCAACAGACTAACATGAATTTCCCCAATTCAATATACATAAACCTGAAATCTTGTATAGCCGCATATGAATATTCTCTTTTCATCAAAGATAAATCATAGAGAATTCAATTATATTCATATAATATCGATCAATGCGATTTCTCAATCATTCCAGAATTTAATTGTAATATTTATTATCCTAACATGAATGCCCCTGTAAGAAGATACCCCGCCATACCGAAGAAAAAATTATAAAACCAGTTTGCCTGCAATCAGGCGCAGACACGGCTACTGATATTAAAATCAGTTAATATGCCAACGAAGAAATATCATTAACTATCATTGATTAAATTACAATAGCCGTTAACGACAAGCAATAAACACTTTAAAATACATCCTCTAATATATGTAATAAACAAGTCTAATTTTAGACGGGTCATTTATTGTTACGATCTACACCTCAGTTTCATCCCTATTCATTAGATTCAAGTAGACACGTCAGAATTGGTTTGGCGCATCGTTTAAATTTAAAGTCTTTGATATGCCAAAGCCATTAATAAATTTAAAAAAAGTAGAAACATCGAGTTAGTACATGACAACGTTTCCGCGGCTCATCGTTCATCAAATAACAAGAAAATATTACGAGATGAATATCATTCTAATCTCTTAAACTTCAAAAATCACGTATCTTATATGAATATGTTATACATATTTATATAATTTTATTATATAAATATATATACTATAGGCACTCATTAAAGAATTATTCTCTAGAGGTATAGTGGCATTGTCTTCTCTTCTCGGTCGGCGTCGTCAACCGATGTCGCAATTAAAGCCGACTGCAATCACAAACTTCGAGAAATATTATAAAAATCTGTAGTTATAAACTACAAGAAAGATTGCCATGACAATTGCGACAGTATATATATAATCGTTAGAGACACTTGGAACTTCAATTAGATCTCGCGAGTCAAACTCAATGTAAAATACAAAAACATTGCATTCCGTAATATTTTGCGATTGGTATATATATGTATGGTATATGTATGATGGTATATATATATACTCCGTGGCGAACCGTAGAATATAATTAAAACTAGTTTGCCAATCGAGTATTATTGATATAAAAGAAATCCATAGTATAGACAATACTCGTAGAGAATACTTTTAATTTTTGTTTGAGGTCAACTTTATTTGTCACATATCATATAACGCTTTCGATCTACGTTTTTTGCATACATGTTAAAAGACGTTCTGTTAGTACACATGTTATTTCAATGTAGATTAATTGTCTTCCAATCTTTCAGACAACTTTTTAAAGACGCCTTACATACGACAATACGACA
>JARPRG010000126.1:89489-141433 GCA_031001745.1 Hartigia nigra | reverse complement strand
TACGACAATCAGACATCTTTTAAAAGCTGTCAGAATTTAGTGATCAATAATTCACCTTGAGCAAGGTCTATGCGGCAATGAAATATATAAAACACGGGAATATTGCTGCAAATAAGGTCGCTATAGCTCTAGGTAGCAAAACTATAGTTTTCGGTATCAATAAAGAAGTGAAGTTTTCCTTCTATGCAACACATAAGGAATTCTAACTATCCTAATTGCATGTAAAGAACTCAATAAACTGTACTATGAAATTAACAATATTATATGCAGTAATACTTAAGAGAAAGCTTGACAGAAATTTGGTTATTATTTTTGTAGTTATATGAATAATGCTGGTAGAACTTCTGCATTCTTCTGTGTTATTTTGTATATAATTACGAAGAATTGTTGAAATTGCATGTAAACTAGCAAATTATTGTCAATAATTGTCATATTGTGCATACTGTCCAACCTAACCTAACAGGACAATTATTTAAATGTATGAAATCAATGCTTTGAATTCGGATATTGAAAGTCAAGAAAAACAAAAATCATAATTTAACAAATGCGCAATTTAAATAGTTATAAAGACGTAGAAAATTGGCAAATAGAGTTCAAGGGAATGTTACATGCATATTAAAACTTTGTTTTCGTTTACCTTAATGTTATTGTATAGAATCTTGCTGGTGCGAGTGTAACAAATATAACTATATCGCTGTGCAATTACCCAATGAATATTGATACGCAGTCAGAGTTCATGGCTTTGACGTGCAGTCTGTATTAAAAATCCTCGTACTACAATTAAGCATATAAAAGCCCAGAGCAGGGTCACTGGCAATGAATCAAAGAGAGTAAGAGAGGTTGGTCAAGAGAGAAAGAGTAAGAAGAGGTTAATTAATTATAAATAATGCATCCTTAATGCTCCATGGAAAGTAATCGTCCAATGACAATAATAGAATTACAATTAATTGGGAATCAACGATCACATCCAATGATACCACAAGAATCGAAATATCTAATACTTTTATTTTCGTTGCAATTATCAATTAAGGACTTAAGTAATGCTTGTGCACAATCGCTCGCAGAAATTAATATTACATATGCCATACGGCTTAGCGAAGTAACAGTTATTAACGTCCATTTAAGCTCCTTTTTAATTAACTATTAGCTTTTTATACCGTGGTATTAACATAACACACATAATAAACCATATTGTACAGTTGGCCGCGATTCTCAGCCGATTATTTTTTGTGCCATTTTTTTTCTTGTTTTTTATTTTTTTAATTTCGTACGCAGGTATCAAGCACGTTGGACCTTATTCTTATACGCATGCGTAGAAACAGGAGAATACACGTGCCAAAAGATGGATACGATTTATGTATTGTACTTCGAGAATCTTCGACGCTTTATAACTCCAATCGTCATAATCAATGACACACTCGCAGTCGTATCACTGACGCATCCT
Organism: Hartigia nigra; assembly: GCA_031001745.1. Lineage (NCBI taxonomy): Eukaryota > Metazoa > Arthropoda > Insecta > Hymenoptera > Cephidae > Hartigia > Hartigia nigra. Next base: position 139,989 of record JARPRG010000126.1, on the reverse strand, counting down.
CAAATTTCAATGATAGCAAAAATGTCTTGCCCGATTTGCCTACAACGATCATGAACTTTGTCTATTGAATTGAATATCTACATAGATAAAAAGGAACAGGAACGATTACTGGTCAGGGCGACAATGACGCCAAATGAGCACAGTGAAAGAGGAACATATGGCGTCAAATCCTAACATAATTAATAACTAAAGTAGTCGTGGGCTATTTACATGTCAATCATTGCCAGGTCGATCTGTTGAGGATCTATTGACACTAGGCCCAGTATTCATTGCCGGATTTTTCGTGCTTTTCGATAATTCCTACATTACCGATCGACCCGACAGAGGCTACCTTATAGCAGACAAAGACTACTTTCCTCTGAGTAATTGTTACGATTTAATAGCACATATCCTTATTTTAATGTGTTAATCTGACCTCATTGTCATCCTCACCAAAAATCTTTCCTGTCCTCTTTTCTCCGTGCGATATGACGTACTTCCAATCGTCGCTGGAAACATACATATACTGTTACGTCGAAATCGAGCTGAAAGGTAAAATACGTGCATTGTATATCTATATAGTAGTTAGGCATACACATATACAATATAATTATACTAATTTTCTAACTATTATAAATGCATTTGGATGGGAATCGAAAGTCAATGACGTCGACGAGATATTATTAATTAGTCTACCCTGTAGGGTTTTGATGACCTTAATTGTCATTTTTGAGAATCGACACCTATTTAGCGCCGGAAAATTTTTGACGTAAAATCGAATCTGTATGACTGCTCGTGAATATTAGTTGTAATGAGATCAAAACGTAATAGATGGAAATTTTTTTTCGTTGAATGATTGGCGTTTCATAATCAAGGGGAAAAACGATTATTTGTTGATGATAAGGTATTTCAATGATTTGCGTGATACGTATGCGAAAAGATCACGTAATGTTTAGTTGTAGTGATTTATTAATATTTGCATAATGAACTTGTTCGTCTGGAAAGATCATTAGATCTTTTTAGTACTGTTGGAAACGATCTCAGACTAGGTGCATTACCTTGGAACGATATCTTGTTGTTTTTATATATTTCGAGTGACTTCTAATTTCATTTGGTACAGTGCATCTGTGTAAATATGTATACTTTACGTATTGTCATCTAGAAAACATGCGAAATGCATAATAGTTGCATCACTTCAGGTTATTAACATACGGTAAATACGTCGAGTGAACTGCTGTCAATATTATGGTCATTGGACATAAAAAATTGTAAGTAATCTTTTCATGGTGCATTATGGGTAATGAAAAAAAGAAATTGATGTCTTAAAGCAATATAAATAATACGATTGAGTGGTCTAATTATTTATGTTTACTAACGCATATTTAAGTATTTAATCTAAAATTTAATCGGTGCTTGCAGGATCAAGATGTTTTTTTTTATTTTTACACCTAAAGTCAGCGCGCCGCGTACGATTGCCAAAGGTGCAAAAGTAATTTTGGACCTCAGGCAGCTGAACGTTTGCGGGATGTGATTCTTTGATAAGTGGTTAATAAAAAAAAAAAAATGAATAATCATGTAAATTAATGACGATTACTTTGATCAGGATAGGATCATTAATTATATTGAAGTTATTCTAAAATAATCGATCAATGCCGTAATTGTAAAGGCGACTCGACTTTTCTGGATCCGTCGATACGTTCGATGATAATTATCATCGACAAGCGTCACTCATGGTTATTAATGAAGAATTAATTTTGGCTAGAAATTTTCATCGACGTCAGCGTCTCGGCGTTTCTCGCGAAGTCCAACCAGCAGGTCTTTCGATATTATCCCAACGTACGTTACGCGCAATAACGATAAAGCGTCATATTCACGTAAACAATAACGTTAGTCATGAGAAATAATCATGGAACACATTCAATTTAAATTTGATGACCTTGTCGAGTTAAATGACATCGATTACACAAATTTTAACGTACAGTGCACGATATTTCAATACTAAATAATATTATAAAAACAACAACTTTTTTATATACGTAGAAAAAAACATACATTTACGTCCTGATCAAAGTATTGATATGCGTTCACGACGCTTCATTGTAGTCAATCGCTAATTATCTATTGCATCTAATGCAATTTCCTGTTATCAAAGTAAATAACGTAAAATGCATAATAGGCATGCAAACTGTTTCCATAGCGGTCAACGGAACTCGGCCATTTTTTTGTTTTTTTTTTGTAAATTCTCCGAAATACAAAATTTCGAAATTATCATACACACACTCTTTATTAATTGTCTTCTAATGATGTTTGTTCACTTGGGATGGTGCAATTGGTTATTAACATTTTTTCCGCATAAATATTTTTTTTTTAATTTTCACATTTTCTATAAACATGAACATAAATATTAGTAATTATACATGTCTGCGCGCAGCTCGTGGTTCTTGATGCGCCATCGGATGCAACTTTTGTCCTCTGTCGTCTTTTCGCATCAACCGACGGAACAATGTCGAATAACAGATTCTTAGAGTAATACGTATAAACAATTATAAGCGAGAGGAACGTATTTGATTGATAATCGGAGTGACAAGTATTAGCAGTCGGTTCCATCGTTCGTTTCGTTTTCTATTTCGTCTACGGAATTAGCGTGTTTGACATCACCCAGTACAGTACAAAGTCAAACAGTCATCAGTACCTGACTCTTTGGCTTTCGAAAAATTCCTAAATCGTGGATACCGATACTAAATAACGGCATCTCTAGTAGCATCTCTATTATATCATCAGAAATAATAGGTAAAACCCAATGGATCGTAAAATCTGTTTAATTTATAGAAAATTCGGGGCAATTTATATTTTATACATATTTTTCAGGTTATGAGTAACTGAGATAAGTTAAGAAATCGAGATGCTGTTAACGTTTGACGAGCAAAAGATGACTTTCTCTTAGGCCTGTTATTTCGTGACTCAGTAAAACATGACTTGTAGTCTTATTATTTGGTACTTTGTATTTTCAGTTTGATTTGTCAAACTTTATTTTTTTGTTTAGTTGGGATATTTTTCGTCGATCTTCCTCCGTTTTATATCTTCATTCGGATAGTGAATTTGATAATCGGATTAATCACTTGATCGGAAATCACATCTCCAGACGTTTAGCTGTCTGTGGTAAAAAATTGTTTTACACGGGAAATGTATGCGGCTCGTTGATTTTTTATCTAAAAATTATTTGTCGTTAGAGAATTTGGGTCCGCGTCATCGCCGATTAAATATCAGGTTGATTGGTTAATAATTTTGATCAATGCCATTCCACATGCGATTTTTTCCCACGATGCCTATTACCACTGTTTTTTTTTTGTTTGAGTCTATTGATCATTAGCGAGATTTTTTAAAGTTTTACGACATAATGTCATTGACTATTCGCATGATATATTCCCATTCAGCACCAGTTTCAAGTTCAGTTCTCATAAAGCAAATAGGAAAATACGACATCTCGTAGGTCACAAGGTTAATTTTGTATGTATGTTAAATATGATTGAAATTGTTTTACGAAGGAGGTCAAGGACAGGTCAATCACATCATAATAATTTTTATCCTCAATAAAAAATAAATCAAGCGACTTTTCGATTTTTTAAGAAATTTAAAGAATTTTCACAAAATTCTCTGTTTCTCCCATTTCGCGTTACCTAAATATACCCAATTCTTATCTCGTACTTCTAAATTACGAATAAAGTTTAAACTGACTACAAGAGCGTTCTAAAATCTTCGCTCATCGTACAAATCAAAGTTTCAAGTCCATGGCCTAAATTTTTACTTCTTCCGTATTGTAAATATTTAAGGTCACGCCTATGACTCCCGGAGAAATATAATAGTTAAAGTATCGACACGCGAAATTTACAGTCGGCATGCTTTGATTATACTCAATGTGATCTCTGGATAATTTCGAAAACCACAAATAATTCTGTTTCTTAATCGCACGAGATGGTTTGTGTGTTATGACAAGATGAAAAGGAATCTAAAACGAGATAAATCCATCTGCTCGTTCCACCTTGATAACACGCAGTGACTCCTCTGCAGAACAAAGAAGTAACGCGTATCCACCTTCTTCACCACCATAGTACTTGCAATGGTTGATTTATTGTATAGTAAGTACAACTCGGGCAAAACAGGTTTACCTAGAGAAAAAGGATGATACGGTCATAGACCCTCTGGTCTTAGACATGAAGGTGAACGACTATTGTTGCTGGTCTTTTTGCACTGCTCTAAAATTGAAATATCTTTCCGTCTCAAGCAGATATCCTCCTCCTGTAGTTTTATCCTTTATCTTTCGGTAAAGTTTCCAGAGTCCATTTTGAGTACGATGAATTTTATTAGATTTTCTGACAATAAAATGTAAGACTTTTAACTCTATCATTTTTGAAATTTGTTATTTTCAATCATTCGAAGTTTGTTTGTTGGTAACAGTCATCAATACTTGCAAATACTAATATATATATATATATATAAATTAGTAAACCTGAGGACATATAAATAACAAGAAACCTTGTAACACTGTGATTTTACAAAATTTCCAGATTTTTTTGGCTATATAAAAATATAAATGTTTCCACTGGTTTTTTTATTTCATGAATCACAAAACCTGGCATTTAGTCGGTGGTCACTCGGACGGAAATGTACGAAGCGATCGTGGGCCGTAGCCAGCTAAGCATCTGTGAGACGTGATTCTTGGTCAAATGGTTAAACCGTTTAAAAATTATATCTGGAGTGTGACCCGAGTATGGCTCTTATAAAAAAAATTGAACAGAGTAATTAATTTCATTAAAATCACCCACCTTTAATAAATATATACAAAGAAAAAAAACTTCAGTCCTGAAATCCAAATTTTCAATTTAAAATCTATAACTTTTTTTGTGCAACAATAACTCAGCACATGCATTTAATATCGAATAAACGCGGGAATTTACTCGCTCACCGATTCACCGGATTATGTAAATATATATAAGTGATTGTGTAGATGTCAATTACATATCGATTCGATCTGTCATTTACCTAATAGGTGCCTAATAGACACGAGCATTCTTAAAAGATCGTAGAATTAAAAATTTATGTCTTCAAGCGTGGAAGCTAATAAAAAGTTATACAGACTATGAAAGAGGTGTAAATGAAAAAAAATTATCGAAATAGAATTTTGATTTCGGCGGGCATTATTGTTAAGTATCTTCGTAACGATAGAAGGACGCGTTTTTTCTGCGCCGAAAATAAACAGGCAGAATGTGTGACTGATTTTGTAATACGTATAAAACGAATAAATTGAAAAAAGGTTGTTTAAACTTATGGCAATGATTTTTTTTAGAATTTCGTGAAAATTATCTTTTTTTTGGAGAAGATTCTCTAATTTTTATCCACCTTGATATCCTCCAGAAGATCAAAAGGACGCCAGGACAATGACGTTCGACAAGAACGCGGAAATTCATTTTGATGGAATGTAAGAGTTTCTAATTTCAAGGTGAGAAATAATTACGAAAATCTATCTTATCACTGATAATAAGTTGATTAGGCAACAGAATGATTACTACCGGATTGTAACGACCGATCTTGACAAATTTATGAGATATCGATCTTTCGCGAATTATCTAATTACTCTGCTGGTTTTGTTTAGATGCTTTTCTCCTAACCTCTTTCTTACAATATTTATTCAATCAATCTCTTACTTTGTATAGATTTGCACTCTAGTATTTGGCTCTTAAATCTAGTTACAAATAAACAACCGCCAGTTGCACATCAGTCTATCTCGTGTTTGAATATTCAGCATTCCAGGATAATAAAATCAGTATTACGCCAACGGCGTCAAGGTCGACATTCTACGACAACGTCGATTGATACTCGGGTACATTTCCGTTGTAAATCAAATCAATCTAAATGCTTTGATATTTTTTTCTCTGATGATTATCGACAGTCTTTTTTTTAATTTTCCGAGTAAACGTTATCGTACCAAAGCTTCATTACCGACTGGCATCTTTTCTAAACAATACGTATCCCATAGATTATCTTTCCGAGTACAATAGAGACGACTTGTCTACAACGTCACGAATTAGAGACCGTAGAAAAAAGGGGTTGCTGTCATTCATCAAAAAACTATTGTTCACGATCGTAATTTATCAGAAATGACATTTTCCAGAACATTCAGAATCCAGAATCGTCATTTGCCAGAAATAGCATCCGCCAAAACTTCCAAAGTCTAGAAATGTCGGACAGTAACTGAAACGGCAATTGCCTCAGCGTTGCTTGTGTCCCTGTTGCTTACGGTAGCAGAACGGGCTGGTAGATTTAATCGCACAACTGATCGTAGGTTTCTGCTGTACCGACAGCTGCTGCAAACAATAGCAACACAAGCAGCGCTTAAACGGAAGCCGTGTCCGGTAAATGACGTTTCAGGACTTTGAAGTAGGGATATTGTATCATGAAAAAAGTACTGACTTTTCCAATTGATTTGCATAATTAACACGTTGACTGCCAGGCGCATTTTCCATGGCTTGCCCAAGGCGCCAACGTGAATTTTTCATTATGCTATGCTTTTATGTCGCCGGTCACCAGTGGCCCCCCCGGCGCTGTAGTCAAGACGAGTGCCGGTCACCGGTGACCCCCATGGCAGTCAACGTGTTAAGAAAGAATCGATGTTAAAAATTGTACATTTTTTAATTTGAAAACAAATTATTTACTATGATCATAAGATTCTAGTTACTGTATCGTACGCCTAATAAGTATACTAATAAACCAAAGAATAATTGAAATTTGTATTCATCGTATTCACGAAAAAATTCCTGAATGTCCAATTTTTCCGCTTCTAAACCAGAATGACTACTTAATCAGCATCCGGGCTTTGAACATTCTGGCGAATACCATTTATGATAAATAAATGCAATACGGAAATCAAATTACAATTCTACCGTTAAAAGTCTAGTTATTTAAAAATGTCCACAGAAATTGAATCCAGCGGTTTTTGGACGACTAATTTTAATAAATTAAACATTGGCACGAAGCATCATTACTTCTGTCCACCATTGATGCATCAATTTATTAGCTGGACTGCCTCTACCACGAATGGTTGAACTACTGAAACGAATATGCGAAAATAACAGAAAGCAGAATTGTATGTTGACATATACATATACGAAAAAAAAACATTTTACATATATTATTCTGACGTCAGAAAGAACGACGAAGAAATTTCGATTGTTTCGTCAAACCTTATTAACATTAATCCAATTATTTTTTCCATAAAATTCTCCGTTCAATTTAATAATTACAGTAAGTATTTCTAACCGAATGATGATCCGTTATTTCATCTAATTGTATTGATCCTTCGTTATGGCACTTATTTTCCGCAATCGACTTGACACTAGTGTGAACGTGGCTGGCGGAAAATTTGCACCAGTATGACAACCAAGGACTAAGAAATAAACTAAATAGACTCCATACAATTTCGTTTAAATTTACAATTATAACAACGACTAGTGTCAAGTCAAGTCATCGGACTACTTCGCTAAGTGTCTAGAAGTATCAATTGACGTAGTGAATGGTATAGGTTAGGTTACTCTTATCCAAACGACAGGAATAATTGAATAAAAATGGAAGAGAATTTTCTAAAGAGATTCGAAAAGCGAACGAGTGATATTGCGATATTAGTAGTAGGATATGGTGGAATGTGATAAGATCAGTATCCATTACTCGTGTATGGCGTGTGATAAGGCGAGTGAAGAATTCATCGTGCGGCTAGCAAAATGTCTTTCTCCATAAATGTGTTCATGGAGGGAGGCAATACGCGTGGCACTGAGAGGTGTAGCGTAGGTGTCATCTTAAGCCGATATAAGACCAGGTCTGGCTCTACTCCGTTCAGTATGTCTCAGAGTAGCATAACGACAAGAATCGCTCTTGATCGAATTTAAAGAAAAATTTTCTTTCTTTTTTTTTTTAATTATTTCGTTCGATCAAAACTTTCACAATCGGTGGATCAGGTCGCGGTGTTCCAATCGATCAAGTTTCGTTTGTTTATCGGAAAAAAACGTTGCGAGGACACAAGGACGACACGACTGCATATAGAAAATAAAGGAAGACGTCTGAGATATACGATTATTCAGGGTGAGTAGCAGATTATTTTATTTACTTAATTTAGTGATTTTTATCTGACGAAGTCTTGCGTGATAGAGTAAAGTTTAATATTTTTAGAAGAGCTGGTTAATCCTTAAGAAAAGAGTGGATGACACTTTTATTTATTTATTTATCTCAGGATGTAATGTTGTAGATAAAAATCGGTGTTTACGTTGTTTCATGTGGGAACGACATTACTGTGATTGCAACAGCTGATAACGGAATGGGAATTTTATTTCGCAGTGAAATTGATGCGAGTAACCGGTTCTTTACGTCAGTTAACCTTTTTTTTTAAATCTCGTTGTAAATTTTACGTGATGCAGTTTTCCATTAACATAAGTATAAGAGTGCAAGTGGAGCGATGAAACCGGTTTTGTATTCGAATTTTGCGGAGCAATGACTACAAGCGTACAAGAATACAACATTGTCCGTTCGGACTGACCTAACTTAAATCGCTTTCTTATTAGACCGGTTAAATTATGATTGTATAATTTTAACTTATATCTATGTGATTATCGAAGAATAAAAATTCAATACTCGTAGAAAGTCAAAAGTTTCCGAAATCCGAAACGATATTAAACAATGTACAATCCTAACAGTCACGAATTCGTGTACCATCTTGGTAATTCGCAAGTCATAATCAGATTTCAGAATATTTTTTTATTTCTTTTATTTTTCTGTTTCTTCTCGTCTTTTTTCCCCCTCTGACACAGTTGTAGGTATTCTAGTTACTTTCATAGAATCGAATTCACCAGAACCGGATCGCAGCATGAGATCAACAAACTCAACTACCTCGTATGAAGTACCATTTATAGAAATATAAGGTTAAAAGAATTACGACAAAAAAAGTTAATCGATGTCGTTTAGATTTAAATTTAGATGTAGACAAATCGAAAAATACAGTCTCTGATCGCATTGTCAATGATTTCATACCAAATCTCGTGATCAGATCCATCGTAATGTGTCACCGACGCATGTCTGTTCTTAAAAGCACGTGTTGGTTTAATCGACTCTTTCGAACGGCGTTGCGGGCGTCTTTGATTAAATGAATTTTTATTTGAACCCAGCGGCATCTAATGACGTATATTAAAAAATTCTGTTAGATTTACGAACACTTAGATTTCGGGTAAATGAAAATTGGCGAAATATCTGTAAAATTTGAAGAACCATCTATACAATTTTGGATTGGCTCTATGCGTATTGTTTTGCAAAAAAAATTAATACAAGATATAGCTATCAATTTGCGGAGAAGCACAAAGAAACTTTTTTATAAATATAATGGACAGTCGTGATGATCGCGGCACCTGACTCGGCAGCAAATTGCAATTAAACCATCCAGGTTTCACCCTGACTGTATGCATTCTACTTGCATCATCCAACCGATTCCATTTTGAAAATTGCACATTTGTATTTCCTAACTCCGTCTCTGTTGACATTCTAGTTTTCTTTTTTTCTTTCCTTCTTGACGGTTGACGGAACGCGTCCTTGGCCAGAATGACCAGCTCAATTAACCGATTTAAATTCACGATACGCCCGCACCATTTTATAACAAAAATCAAAACACAAGAACAAACGCTAAGAATCTAGATCATCTACAAATAACTATGACGCCATTGTAACGTTTTGTTTGTAATCGTTAAAGACCGTTTATATTTAAAGAAATTTCTTTTTACCTTTTGTTTATCATTCGATTAGCAATGTAAATATCGATTGTTTGCTTTCAAGTCTTGCACTATAGTTCTATTATCTAGAGTTCTATTATCTATACCTATTTCTCTTTTTTTGTTTTCCTTTACCACGATCAAACAAGTTAAGTCTGTTGCGCTCTTTGGTGAAGTCGCTTTTCCTTTTCACTACATGTGAAATCACAGTAAGACTAAACCGGACTGCCATTCGCGTCCTGGTGGAAAATTTACCATAAATTTATTGAAAAATTTTACCAGACTGGACGATTTAAGTCAGAGATCAATTACATGCCAGGCCGTTCGAACTTTGATTATTTTGATTATTTTTTTCCTACTATTATTGTCTAATATTTGAGTACAGGAATCTGTAGTGCACCTGAGATGTTCTGGTATATTCGAGAAAATCCGAGTGAAAGGAAAACTAGAATATTCTCTCAGGAATTACAGTAGACAGATTCCCAAAGTCTACGCGTGACTAGGAAATGTCGATCAATTCGAGTTAATAATTATTAATTTAGTAGAATTCGTGAAAGTGAAATATTTCGAATGATACATAAACAGCACCAGTGCAGAGTTAATTGCGTACTTTGATGTTTCTCTTGATTCTTTTGGTATACTTTGTATCTCTATATACAAACGTGTAATGAATATTGTTAAATGGAAAAAGTGAAAAGTAAAGTCATACGACAAAAGTCATCGTCGAGTCTAGACTTCCTTGCGACGTGGAGATCGACTATGTGGTAGACTTCTAGAAAAGATTGTAATCTTGGATGATAAATGAAGAGAGAGAGAGAGAGAAGTTAATTGAAAATTGTATAATTACAGATGGCGCACCTTGTTAGGATCATCGTTGATGGCTACCGGGATCTTATGGATAACAAAAGTGATCCCAGGGTGAATGATTGGACCATGATGAGCAGTCCATTTCCAACGTTAGCCATATGTCTCTTTTATGCATACTTCGTCAAGGTCTTGGGTCCTAAGATAATGGAAAATCGAAAGCCATTCGACCTCAGACTAGTCATGATCGTGTATAACCTATTTCAAGTAATATTTTCCACGTGGCTATTCTATGAGGTATGTATTACGTCACACATTAACATGGAATTAACATATGAAAAAATATTTACTATGTAAATTTTAATAGGATACTAATTATTCTTATTTAATTGTTGCGTAGTGTTTAGCTTCCGGATGGTGGGGGCATTACTCGCTCAGATGCCAACCGATTGACTACTCGACCAATCCTCTGGCTATGAGGATGGCCAAAGGATGCTGGTGGTACTACGTCTCAAAATTCACAGAATTCCTCGACACTATTTTCTTCGTTTTAAGAAAGAAGAATGATCATATTTCGACACTTCACGTTATCCATCATGGATGTATGCCCATGTCTGTTTGGTTCGGAGTCAAATTCACTCCTGGTATGTTTTTCAAATGATTTTTTTTATGTATTTACATTGATAATATTTATTTTTGAAATGAACAAAAATGTGTATTTTCTTCTATTTAGGTGGCCACAGTTCCTTCTTTGGTTTGCTCAATACTTTCGTACACATTGTCATGTACTCGTACTATTTGTTGGCTGCTCTGGGACCAAAGATCCAACCTTACCTCTGGTGGAAGAAGTATCTGACTGCTCTGCAGATGTTTCAGTTCGTCCTGGTGATGATTCACGCGTTCCAGCTTCTCTTCGTCGACTGCGACTACCCTAAAGCCTTCATCTGGTGGATCGGAATGCATGCTGTCATGTTCTATTTCCTATTCAGGAACTTCTACAGGGAGGCGTACGACAAGAGACAGCTAATGATTGCCAAGAAGCGCGAGGCTAAATACGCTCAGAATGGAGTTTCGAATGACATAAATGCAGATGAGAAGAAAAATACTGTCATATACGCAAATCAGTATAAAATGGGCACTGGATACATATCGGATAATGGATTGAGAAACAGGGTCTTCATCGACAACAGAAGCTTCGAGGAATGATACGTATCATAGACGTACTTTTAAAATCCATCATTCGTCCAGATTGCTGCCAGTAATTTGTCGTGCATGATATTTCAAGACTCAAACGAATATTTCGCCACGTTATATATCTTATATTGGGAATTATAGAAATAAAGAATCCTTCTGACGTAGCGGAAGTAAAATCTTCTGAATAATTAGTAGGGCCAAGACATCCATCAGACATGGCTGAAGATTTTGTCAAATTCGAGTCACAACAAATTCTATGATAAATTGAGATAATTGATTGATCAGCATTCAAGGATAATGGATCAGTCAACTCTCCCTGAGCGAGGAACGATCTCTGGATCATCGCAAGAGAGAGTCAGTTAAGGATGAGCTGGATTTTTATCAGTGGAGTGTGTAAAAAAATGAAAACAATACTATCTCATGATTACGTGAGTTTTTGTTTTAAAAAATTACGGAACTTCAGCGCTGCTGGTCAGCCGTATTTTCCAGTGTGATAAAACGCGGAAAGTGCATAGGAAGCAACAGCGTTTAAGTGCTTTGGTGTATACGTACTTATTCTCAATACGTAGAATGAACACAAAGTGCAAGTGTTAATCGACCGCTCGTTAATGTGGAAAATTGCAAAAATTAATTGATTACGTACGCGTGGACGACAATACAAAAAGTGCAAAGGGACAAGAATAAGAGAAATGCAATAAGCCTATTGAACAAAAATTTGTTTAAACAAAGAAGGATAGAAAGAGTTCAATCTTGTCAAAGTGTGAACTAATTAAATAGATAAAAATGAAGTAAGTCTTCTTCAGTACTTGAAATATGCGAATAAAGCTTACTTATCTCTTTAATACATGATGAAGAATTTGTATGCGTTATTCTGTCGAAAAAAAACAATGAAATTATACGCATTTAGCTTGTAAACCTTATCTCAAGTATAATTTAGAAATATTACAATGTCTAGACTAAGCACTTTTCTATATACCGTAGGAGAGTATAATCCAGTGTTTGTTATATTTATTTTAATATGATGTTATGCCCTAAGCGATTACTTAGTTATGCGTTTTGTCTCCTCTGCCTTTCTTAGTATTAATATCACTACGTACTAAGTGATAAGTAATCCTTCGTCAGCTAAAATAGTAACAAAACGAAAGAAGGCGCTGCTCCTACCTGGAGGAGCAGCATGCAGTCAGTCGTCGAACTCCAGGCTCCGTGTGAACGTCAATCTTTGATTTGTGTGAAAGAAATAGAATTTGTGAACGCTATTGTCAATGAAGAAATAGAATTCTGAATAAAACATTTAATTACGTTTTCATCATAAATGGTGTGAAATCATATTTATCCCACGGCATAACAATGAATAAAACGCCTCTCTTTATATTAAAGGAGAAGATTAAGATGACCTTGTTATTGTATATTTCTACGGTATACCTGGATAATAATATCGCATTGCGGATCGCAATGCCGGGCAGAAAAAAGACTCCAAAATAGAAAAATGATTGCGAATGCATAATGAAAAAATACTGTATGTAATCACTTGGCCATTGTAAAAATTATATTTTACTTAATCCATAGAAGACTTGCCTTTTTTTTAATTATTCTCCCACTACTAGCAACTTGCAAGATCGTAATATTAATATAAAAATTCTGTTGACTTCGATCTTAAAATTAAACAATTTTTTTTTTAATTCAATCAGTACTTGTTAATTAGTCTAGTATGTGTATTGCTTAGCGAAAATAGTGATTTATAAATATTAAATCTGCATTAACAGTCAGTAACTGACTGCAAAACTGTTTTGTAATCGTTGAACTCGTGTTTAACTAATTATCGTTGGTAGGTAAGTCAAAGATTGTTCTTCGCGGTGTAAAACTAGCGCCATTGCTTCAAACTACAGGTTTTATCAATTATGAAAGCTTCCTGTTATCGACACATATCTCACTTACCGATCTATATTATCCTACAGTCATATTGAAACAAAATTCAAAGTAATGGTGTTTTCGATTGGTTGAAATTTCTTGGATCCAGTGTGAGGTGTAGATCTGTTGAGTGCAAACCTTGAACTGGGCGAGTGTCATAGGGTCATCCAACGTGATATGATGTAGAGTTGCACTTTTTGAGGGTAGCTACACCTTCAGCTGCCACTAGATAATTTTGCCAAATAAAAACTCTATAAGAAGCCAACCTGTATGCCTACGAAATGGAGGTAAGACTTTAGTCCTTAATGAATCCCAATAAACAGTTTAACATTTGACTTTGACACAAGAACACTAACCATAATAATTTCTAAGTAACTTTTATATTTACAAGACCGAATAACCCGTATTCTTTAAATCAGTTACGTGATCCAAGCGAACGCCTCATAATATTTGTCGAATTATTAAAAGCAAAGCTAAGGCCATAGGCCCATACTCATACCTCTCTTTTAGCGCTAAAAGACGATAGCTAACAGCGAACCTGCTGCGAAAACAAGCAAACTCATTCCAACGATGAATCTCATTTGTCAGAAATTCAAACTAGAAGCATATATGACCAATCAACTGTCACTTTTCATAGTGGGCACTTTTTCGTATACCGGCAATTGCTTTTAACTAAAAGACGCCTAAAAGTGATTATAAAAGAGAGGTATGAGTATGGGCCATAGCGTTTAATAATCTAAATACAAAAGAGTACAACACAAACTTTCGAAAATTCCCGCAAGATGGTGCCAACAGTCATAAATTCTCCATGACGCACTTATCATCGCTACGAGCCAAGTGTCACGACCGAGCTGGACAAACTCTAACGAGCCAACTTTACATGTACTAATTCTACCCGATTAACTCTTGTTAAATTGGTCTGTATAGAATTTGGTCTCATATATCACAATCGAACATAACGTTTAACTATGACTATATCGGCATCGCATTAACATACTTTAATTTTTCCGCTAAAGAAAATAAAATTAACAATGCAAAGTGATCGTCGCAATTAAAATTTATGCCACTAACGGCGGACATCGATTTAACCATGACGTTTTTACATTGACATAGCTTATCCTCGTTAACTAAGCATTGACAATATTCTCTAACAAACAACCATCAATAGGAAGACATATATCTCAACCGGTTGAGATATATTTTTATTTATTCGCTCCAGGATATCTTAGGGTCATTTGTTGGTGACACTGTACATGCATATATATATATATATATATATATATATATATACTCCTAATGCAATAAACGTAGAATTGCATATATTTTGCTATATAAAGACAGATATTAAAATATACGAAGATATTGTTTTAAGCCAATATATTGACTTTCCATCCCTCTAAAGGTTAAATAGGATATCATTTGAAGAGGTCGCCATAGTAAGGTAACGCGCAATATGCGACAAAGCTATTTTTCATCAGTGAAAGTCGCTGGATCTGGGGTGAAAGTCTAGGCACGCGCTCGCGAACACCGCAAATTCAGTCGCTTTATAAGAAACTTTAAGGAACGCGATTACTCCATGTCATTTCCCCTTTGTGATATCTGATTAATGTTATTGTGATACGCGGCCACATTGGAAAATGTATTCACGTGGGATACCGGTCTCTATATAAACAGGCAATGTCATTTAGCATCATCACGGAGAATATCCATAATATTACAGTGTCCTTGAAATTCTTAGAGTGTAGAGGAAAAGGGTTAAAAAGTAAATTCTACGGCTATGGACCTTACCTTGAGGAAAAGTCATGACTTCTTTATGTTTACAGGTACACCCATGCACACATGCATACAACTTACTTCGTTTTGATGACGTTGATATACGCTAAAGAAGTCATAACATTGACCGTTTAGGTAAACACAATGACAACTTATTTGCCTGAGGATGCAAGTTCCATCACGAAATCCTAACGCGCGACGTAGTAATCAGGATGTGCCATGAAATTGGCGGGTAAATCAAATTCACGATAAACATAACAACAACGTATATAAATGTAAATGAAGCATTGTCTGTAGACATGAAATACAGAAGCTGACGATTATACGTTTTAAGATGCCATGCAAAGACTAATTAAAGATGTATGAAAAAAATATAAATATAGATATACAAACGTGAAAACCAGACATGAAAGACAAAGTTCATTGTTTTTTTTCCCCTTGAAACATAAAATTCATATAAATCAGTCAAATATTCTTTTTTCAACAAAATTCAAGATACATTAACTCATCGTTCAACTATCATCGCGCATCGCGGATTATTACGCGCTTGGTGATAAGTGGAAATCGTCATGTGTAGGTTATTCCACTTGGGAATGCAAATGGTTTAACGAATAAATCAGAAAAAAAATGACGGGCTTCGATTTATCTTAAAATTTTCATTCAGTCGTTATTCATGTTTGTATACAAAATGAAGTACATAGTTACGAACTTGACACACGCATTAAAATAAAGTGTTCAATATAAAAAAAAATGTTAAAACTTGTACAATTTTGCAAATTTACGCTTTATTCATTTTCTAACACGTGTTGCAAACTGCGTAGGATCAATCGCGGAATAGAAACAAAAATAGGTACGTGCGTAAATGCACATTACAATTACTAATTTAAACGATACCGATTGTCACAAGATAGGTCAAGGATTGCCAGCAAATTTCCAGCTTGGTTAAATATTAATTGTGCCTCGTTAACACCGAAAAAAAAAGGTCCACATTAATATTTACAGTCAAGATAGACGTGGCTCGGTGACCCAATTGAGAATGTACGGCCGAAGTGTCTGGCTAAAAAAATCAAATATATATAAAAAATTGTCTTGTACGTACTGAAGCAAGAAAAAGGAGGACAAATTTAGCATGCGGTTGCGTATACGGCAAAAAAATGCATATTTATCAACGAAAGATTCGCGACTATTTATTCGTTAATGACGTGCAAAATTAATATCCAGAATTCGTCCGTTAATGAATTCATCGAGGCACGTTGGTCGAGTATGCTTATAGTATTAATAATAGACATATATATGTTAACATATGTCACCAGATTGTCTTTAGACTGTCTGCGTGTAAGTTTCATTTGGTATTGTAATTTAATTTAAAAATCTTGTGGTTCAAACGTCAGAATACGCGGGGATGTGATGTAAGGGAGGAGGGGAGATTGTTCTATACCTCCATTTTGTTAAGTATGTCAATAATTGTCCTATACGCTATTTACCTGTACGATGGTTATCTCTCGGTTTTAGGTTAAACCCGACGGGATTCGAAGGACGATGCCGAAAGTTCCCGAAGATTGCCGAATGGAACGACTTGGATAGTTGGAAATAAAAAATGTTGTTTGTGGCGGATGGACGATAGTTCTGCACGATTCACACGAACAATTGTTAAACAACAAGCACAACTATTTAAGATGAAAAACATTTTTCACGTCAGCAAATATGCTAAACTGCTAATGAACATGCAAACAATTAGCTGTCGAAGGAATATTTGAGAGAATCACTGAATTTTATCATAAAATTACTGTCTGTTGAACGGCTGGTGCGCAGGATCTGTTGTGTACTTAATGACGGCGAGAAAAGGAGTCGATTGTAAGGAGGACAATCATTTTTATTTCAAGCAGACGTAGAGAATGTAAAATAGACATTTTTATTCTAATAAGTAAAGAAAATAACATTTCTAAAACTAAATATTTTTCAAATTTTTATCTTGATTTAAAAGTTCCGGGTCTAGTTTAATTTTTTGGCGAAGACGTGGTTTGTTTCAGCAATGATGATTTATAAGATTTTTATTTACGAACCATTAGAAAATTGAAGAACGTTACGTAAGATGTATATGCGTATATACATATATATGGCGATTATGAAAATATAAAAACTCAAAACACTTATATTAATGCTTTGACTTATAAGTAACCTTAAATATTGACTAATGTAATTTCATTTTTGAATTCCAAAAACTATCAGTGGTATTTGAGAAGATGCAAAGAAAAGTTTTTTATAATAATCTGCGAAAAAAAATCCCAGCAAAATATGAAAATGAAGGATTGGGTAAACATACAAAGTAGACATAATTCACCAGCTAATTAGCATATGCTTGAACCTGCAACGTTCGAAGCACGCAGTTAAAGTACAGTTCAGGGGTAAAAGTTCACGCACACCACTCTTAACGATTATCCTTGTAATCAATGATACATTATCGTAAAGCTGAAGTTTGAATTCTGATGGACATCCGATTTGTTTATTAAAGGAGTTCATGTTGCGCAATTAACCACTTCGCAGGGACGTCTCGACAAGTAACGTAGTGTCCTATTGACACGAGTGATTTTGAATAAGCTCGAAAAAAGCTGGAATTTCTAACAGGTACGTGACGTAATCCAATCTTAGTTAATGCAATGTATGAATTTAATTAAGTCAACGACTTTAAACGACCTTGAGACGCTAAAAATTTCAAATCCTACCAGTACTTTCGATAACGATACAAAGTAACGTAAGTAATTGTACACGATATCCGTCGAGTCATTCCCGAGGTAAATTCGACACCAGAATATCCCGATTGCAAAACAGTTGCGAGATGGAAGAAATGGACCGTTGAACGGTGAAGTGGCAGATTCCGTGGCCATTCAAAACAGGTAAGATTACTTTCGCTGACCGCCATGGCTTCCACTGAGAATTGCATAACGCCTGCGCGGGCAGACTTACTCTCCTTGTTTCTTGTTCTTCATCGACGCTCTTCGCCGCTCATTCATTCCACTCGAGTTGGCGCTTTCTTCCACAGAAATCCAGATATTTCGCAAAAGTCAAATATCTCGCAAACGTCATCCAAAAGATATTCTGCCGATTTACGATGTTAATTTGATTGCGCGTAGACGCAATGAAACATTTGAGGAGGTTATACGTGCGTTACGTTTATTATTTATTTTATAATAAGGCCACGATTTCACCTGATTCCTCACCATGAATGTACATTTTCATTTTCATTTTGATAGAAGGCATATCCTTTGGTTTGACGTACTTATGGACAATATTTATATTCGTAGTTTGAAACAGACGATTATCGTGTGATTACATATAATGAAATGATAAATATCATATTAATTCGTGTTTTTAGGATGGATTTATCTATGAATAATATTTGTTTGCCTACTACTTTTGTACAAGATTTTGGAGAACGAGATAAAAAAGGAAAATTAGCATTTACGCAAATTATTGAATCAGAATTATTTGCGATTCGATTGCTAGATCCTTTTTGGGAGACAAGTTAATTATTCAAGATTTACGTTTAAATTTACGTATGGTATTTAATGAACAACTGTGTACGTCATCTAGCTCCTGTAAATGGTCTGAAATATTTAAATGAACTAGCTCGCAAAGGAATATTTTGTATTTGGAAGTCTTATGGGAATCTGCCTACGAATCTTCGAATATTAGATTTTCATTGAACTTTACTCAAAGTTAATCACACTGTGTCTTGATCCGAGGTAAAAAATTTGATGAAAACCCATTCTTTTTACCTAGAATTTATTATGTATTAAGAAGATTCGGGACAGAATCAATAATGACTAAAACTAAATATACAGGTATTATACTGCAGAGTAAAACCTTAAAATACCCATAAAGTTATTAAAGAAATTCTTCCTCAAAAATTTCTTGGATATTTCATGTGAAAGCAAATAGATCCAGGGAAAAACCTTAAGTTCGAGTATCAGGATTGCCAACGTTATGCGCAGTAGGATTCGCAGTAAAGCTAACCTTACTTCGCTCAATGAAAATCCCTATATACCTTAGTTACCGACTGAAATATCAGATGGCAGTCCGTTAACAATTTTCATATACTTGTCCCACGAAATACCATATGAATCTTCAAAACCCAAAAGAAAATCCTTGAAAAGAATAGGGTAAGCAAATAATGAATTCTCCGAACAAAATTGAAATCCACAAACGTATTAATTATTAGAGAAGCAAAGATCTCATCCCTATTTAAAGATGCGCCTAGCAGCGAGACAAGGACAGTCCGATACAAAATGAAATACTGAAAACCAAGAGAATACCGAAATAAACCGAGGATGGCCGTATCCATCCGAAGCTAACTGAACAAGAACCAGGCAGACGTTACTTCTGGTCTCGGTATGTAGTGTCTCCTGGTGGGAATTGAAGGGAGTAAATACGAGGCGCGACGCGACGCGACGCGTACGTATGTACGCACAGACGGACGGACGGTCGGACGGACGCAGGAACGTAAAGCGGCACAACCGTCAGGGTAGGGTAAAATCGTGCAGGGGTAGGGCAGGTGAGTCGCCTATACGAAAATCGCCGGAGCGAGGTAGCAGCCAATAGTCGTGTGAAAAGACGGAGCCCGTCAGTTGAGTGCGGCCGCGTGAAGGAGCGTGCTCGTCGAAGGTTGATTAGTTAGTTGATTCGAACGACCGACCGACCGCCCGCCTGTCCACAAATTTCTATCTATTCTGTGGACATTGTTGACGATTATTAATGTTCTCGTGACACTCAATGCCTTTGTGAACTGTATCATCTCCGTGAGGAAGATCAAAGAGGTTCAGTAGTGAAGATTAAGGCAGAAGTCAGTAACTGATTGTCAGCGTAATAATCTTTTTCCGTATCTTTCTGCGGGAAGGCAGCCGTTAGCGCTTGTAATACATTTAGTCGGATCGAGTAAAGCCGGTTGGCCGCGAATACAACGAGCACCTGGGAATTGCTGGAACCCAGGAGCACAAGGGAAAAGAACGACACGAAGGAGTTTATGTTTCGGAGAAGGTGACAAGAGGAGAGTTTAGCGGCGTGGCAGAAGCAGCATCCGAGCAGGTGGGTGTTAAGTGTTATTGTGTAAAACTTGAAATATTTGTGAGAGTGCGTGTTGAAATAGTTGCGCGAAATACATTTTGAGAATCGTGACATTGAGGTTAGGACGCTCTTTGAGTCGGCGCTCGGAAACTGTGTTATTCGTCTGACTGCGCATTGCTGTTTAATATTTTAAATGTTTTGACAATTAATGCTACTTCTGCATTATCTTGTTATATTATTGCTTGACATCGTACTTTCATAGTTTTCAGTAATTTCGTTAATCTTCTTCCGTATCCAGTTCCGCTTCTTCTCAGTTACCTCAAGATTCTACTTTAATTAAGCCTGAATGTATTAGTTTACCACCTGACACGTTTCGTGCTTTATGTTCTTCTCCACGTATGAATAACGTCTACTCAATGCTGTTGGCTATTATCATGTTTCGCAATCGCCATACTGACTGTAACAGCGGGATAATTCAAATCTCGAAGATTGTCAATGACGTTGACAATCTCTACGAAGTGATACAAAAGCTTGAGTATACAAAGTATTCCGAGTATGAGGAAGAGCATCAAAGTGTTCGTGCTTTCCCCAGAAAGGAAACGACGGCGGAGGTGGTGGCGACAGCGGCGTCGTCGCCGCTCAAACGTTTTCTCTCACAAAATCGATTTTGACATCGAGTAACGTCGAGAAGGGTAGATTCGTTGACTGTAGCGATCGCACGACAGAAATGAGAGACAACACGGTACCGCCTTTCGATAATCCTGAGTATTCATATCGTTATGTAGCACGCAACGATTTTATCCACGGTACACATTTGCTTACGATTCATTTTCATAAAAGCGACATTAAAACTTGAACGTCGCTTAAAAAACGAGTTGCTTACAAATCGCATTAATTTACTTCATTCCTTCACTCCTACGAATCCTTCGAAACAATTCACGAATTGAACACTCTACACTGTACAGAAGTCACTGAAAAATGAGTAGACGGCTCATGATTTACGATATTCGCATAAACGCCCGTGATAACAAAACAGTGATGCAGAAATTCTTCAGACTCTTTTAAAATCCGACGTCCTTATTATTGGTAAACAAGTATATAGATGTTAATTAATGAGTTTATTTACCCATATCATTTTGCTTTGTCTTCCATATTATCTAAGCTAATTGAGGTTGACGCTCCCGCATTATCATTATTCCCTTTTCTTTTCTAATTCGTCAGACTCTTTACCAATCCCACATCCTTCTTAATAACAATCAAGTGTATACTTGTTAATTAATGAGTTCATTTACCCATCACAATTTGTTTTCATTTTTCATGTTATCTAAGCTAATTGAGGTTGACGCTGCTGCCTTATCATTATCCGGTTTTCTTTCCTAGACGGAAGTTCGATCGTGATTAGCTAAAATCGAATTTCGCACCTTCATCATGCCGAAAATACACGTCACTTACGTTCAAGTTGAACTTCGTCCTAGGAAGTAGCGCGCGAACGTACCGCTTGTATAACAGATTAACTTCCGGTGCAGCTGGTATGCCACTTCCGGCGAAGGCTGGAAGCATTGGGTGGAGGGAAACAGAGCGAGAGAGAAGATACACACGCGAGGAACGATGAGAGACTTTCCTCCATACTTTCTCCCTCCCTACTCACCTCTCATACGAGAACTCCTAATCTCCTTAACGGACAATCAAGGAACGAACACACCAGCCAAGGAATTACGTGGACGTCGCGGCAATTGGAAACGTTGCATAAAAAGGCTGTTACGAAGACGGAGGCGTGGCCTGATACTCGAGGAGAAATATTCTCTCTTTCTCTCTCTCTCTCTCTCGATCTATCTCACTCTTACAATCGTAAATTGAAACAGCCACCAAGATAGAATCCAGTCTGATAACGCAGCTGCCATATTGTATTGTCATTCTATGACGTAATAATAATCGTCACTAACATTCACCTATTCAGAACTAATGTAAGACAGAAACGGCGAAAGGATGGATTTCTAGAAGCAATTTGAGATACTGTTTTTTATTAATCTCCTTTCTCGGTCAAATTAATTCCATGATTTATATCATGACGGAGTTATTCAGTATCAGTGTATTTAAAGTACTTGTGTACCAGAGCCCGTGGGACACTACCATTCGTAGAGGAGGCTTTCGAATAATCGCGGCGTCAACGGACAGCAACAACTTTTTCTGCACTTCTTTTTTCCTCGGAGTTTATCGATGACGTCGGAGCCTCACGGATGAGTAATGTGCTTATCTCAAAATTACGAGAACAGGAAGAAGGCTTGGTCACAGTTTCCCCAGTCCTCTGTATACAAGAATAAAGGAGGTTATGTTGCGTTGAACTATGGAACTGGTTCTGGAGACCCAGTCACCTTACCACCCAGGAACCTAATTTACCAAACTGTCTGATGCTTTGTACGAGGGCTTGTAGAAACCAAGTCGAAAAAAATCGATATCAAAATGCCACACGATATACAAAATGCAAGGAGCGACCTACATGCGTGTCGGGCAGGTATGCTTCTTCTGGCAGGGAACGCACGTGCGCCCGGGATTACAATCATACGAGAGAGGCACACGACGCAGAACCGGGGACTACTCATCCTACGTTGACTATCGTGACACTGTCAGTCACATGAGCAGTAACTTACTCACGCGTTAGCCCATCTGCATATGAGCATACTCATTTGCTGGAACAAGCCTCTCCCAACCGGCTTACCAACTGCTTTTCATTTAGCGAAATTGCATCGTTAACGTCGCTCTAATGGAGAATCTCCTTTCTTCCTTTATCTTATTATTTTTGTATGTTCTATTCATTTCTTCTTACGCTTCTTCGTCTTTTTGACTTCCTGGATAGAATCTTGCCACTATTCGGTTTATGGTGGAAAACAGCAGTGGTACTTAGAAGAAAATGGAGACGTGGTAGACGTCTAATCGAGGAAGTGACGTCAAGACGTCGAATTTGATGATGTATTAAATTCGACGAAGAGGGGGAAGGATGGGCGGGTGGGATATTCAGAAAAAACAAAGCAGAAGAGGAAACAGGAATAAAGGAGTCAGTGATGGTTAGGGAAGAGTCACGTGGTCTTCTGCTTTTTTTGTCTCTAGTTTCTCTATTTCTTTTTTTTTCGAGAGTTTCTGCCTGGCTTTTCCGCTAGAGAAGATGAGGATAGTCTGGTTGGTATTCAGTAGCGTCGGTTTCCATCATCTCGCCGCATTTCTCTTAGGCAAACCTCTTTCGATCGACGATTCTTCTTACGTAAGGTTGGCCGGGTACTCGAAAAAAAAAAAAAAACTGCGAGAAAGTAACTAAATACTCGTTTGCTTATACGGGACAGGGTTACACGAGCATTGTGTATATTATACTTACGCCATTGTTTTATTACTTGGCTGATACTTGCGAATTGGCATTTAATATCTCAGAATGATTTGCATTGTTTCTCAAATGTATATATTTCTTAGGGAATACCTCGGAGGTTCTTTGTCTTCTGATATTAATGCCTTATTAGTGATTTTCTTGTAGATCATTTTTCTTGTTCTGAGATGAAAGAATGAAACCGCAAGGAAATTGTTTCAACCTCGGTTGTAGTCTTGGGTTGATTGTTTTTTTTTTTCCCCTCTTAGATGTTAAACAAGATCCTATTCAGACTAGACTTTATTAGTTTGTTATCGCAAAATCGTGGCGCGATATAAACTTAGCAACGGCACGCTTCAGGTGATTCGATCATACTCATAATAGTAATAGGGATTCATGAGTTAAACGCCTAGTAAGAAAAATTGAAGATTTAAAATAAAAAAAGTTAAATAGCGAAAACATAAGAACAGTTTTAATTTCGAGTCGTAAATTATGAAAATTGACTGTGTGAAAAATAAAAAAAAATATTTAATGTTAAAGTTGCTCATATTTACGTATACGGTATATCTATTAGGTGTACAAATTAATTCGGTGCCTTTACATTGAATGAAATTTATTTTAAAAAGGCATCGAATTAATTTGTACAACTAATATATATTGAAAATGTGTATATACTTCAATTTTCAATATCCCAAGAACCTTATTATCTTATAATAAGGTAAATCTTATTCAAATTTTTCATAGCTTCAAATTACTATCTTCTAACACGTACATAAAATTGCAATCTATAACTTGGAATGTGTCTAAGCGATCGAACCACCTTAAGAGGGATTTTGAATTTATATAGAAAAGATTAATGATATTAAGCCAGAACATTGTGGCGACGACGGGCATCCCTCTGCATATTTTAATGTGCTTCCTATTAATAGAACACCGGGTGGATACATTCTATCGCTAAATACCAGATGCCCGTCTACACTTCATTCATGATAAAGACACTACACTCTCTACGCGTAATTTTTTGTTCCTGGTTCATCATGTCTCCTGGAACACGATCACGTGGAATTTTGGGGTCTTGAAAGAATCGTAGCTACGCTTCGCTACTCTCTACGCTATTACATGGACTTATATTTTTCCGTTCTGGAAAAGTAACGCAGTCCAAAATTGCATAGGTTATTTATTAAAAGAAAAATTTGTAAAAATTGATAAATCATTTGGATCGCGTCGCCTTGAGTATTCTGAATCGATTTAATGAATTCTTGAATTTTCGCTATTGCACAAGAATTGCGTGTGGATGCCGAAATAACTTGACGTCTTCTGGTGCCGCACAGAAATACCAGAGTAAACTCAGAGACGTTGAGTAAGAACATTTTAATCTGTGTCATTTACAAAATCTCATGATTATCGATTCTTTTGCTTATTGTAAGGTGGATACACTTGTTGATACATTGCTCGTTCACAATGGCCGTCGTTAAGTTTCCGTTGGCGAGTGACGTGACAGTTGTTTATAAACATGGTTTTTTCCTATATGTTACAGAAACATCAAGATGACGAGTATAGTGGCAGACCTAGTGCACGGTTACAGGGATCTCATGGACAATAAGTCCGGTAAGTTTGAAAAAAAATTTGTACAAAAACGTATATCTTGTAAGAAAAAAAAAATGTCTTTTTTTTTATTCGTCTTCATTGTAAATTCTCATTGTAAAAATTATCCTATATCCTCAGGGTCACTACTTCCATCTTCTAGTACAGCAATCTTTTTTGATTTGTACGCCTCCTACACGTACCACCTTATGAAATCGTCATCGCCTTCGCTTTCCTACACTGACCATAATCTACAAAAACACTTTCGAAAAGAAATACGTGTCGCATCCGCACCGTACGACAATACGTTTTTATATATGTTATACCAATAGAACGTTACGCCAGCGATATATGTATCACGAGCCGTAATGTCTGACTAAGGTTGTACCAGGTTCTGAAAGAGAGATGCAAAGTACAGTCGTTAACCAGATTAAACTTTATAGGTTAATTCAACCAATGCCTCAGGTCACTATGGCAATAAGTGAAATTGTAGGAATGCGTATCCGTATTGTAAGCAACCCGGAGCCAGGTTCGCGCGAAAGTTTGGAAAGATTTGTACAGGATGCCTAAGGACGTACCTTCCTCATGGATACCTCGTTAAATTTGGCGAGAGTACAGCAGCGAGGTATTCTTGAGAAGAGAAACAAAAGATTACGTAAAGCCTTCGTGTATATCATCCGAATGAAGTGGATAAAGGGAAGTTTTCACGAGGATGACGTTCAAGTCTACGCATTGAATATACTCCAGGGAGACGACACGGTCGATTTTTATTTACTTTTTTTTAAAGAGGTCATCCTAACCGCCATTCGCATCGTTGGCTTAGACCGAGTTCATTTTAGTCGATTGGCTGTCTCGCCTAGCCGGAGCCAATATCGATCCTCGATCAATGATTTAACTCGTGACTACCTTTTGTGCAATCGTCTCGACGACGACGATGACGTCGTCGATGTCATCGTTCCTATTGGCAATGCGGAGGAAGTTCCTGTGAGAATTCGTAAGGTATGCGCGCGAACCGACATTGCGTGCTATAACGGGTGTTGCTTATTTAGCCGCTTTCACCGAACTTTGAGTGCCGAGTGAAAATTCGTTTCGCTCGACGTACTCCAGAGGACGAGGTGTACGTAGTCAGTCAGGTAGGTTGGGTTACGGGTAATACTTATTTATAATTACAAAGAATTCTTGTACGAAGGTTATTTCTTATGGGTCTTATTTAAAAAAAAAAAAAAAAACAAAGAAAACATTTCTTAAGACTACTTCTCACGTAACCACGTGCGTCAAGGATCCATGGAAATCAGCGAAAGAGGCTTTCTGTTACTCATCCAGTGATATGAAAGGCAATGAAACTTGAATGGTCGTCTCAACTCCCAGGAAGCAACTTTTGGTTACCGAGCGTTCAAGCGTTCCAGCGACTCCAGCATATTTCTCGGAGTCAGCATCATTGCGCCATCGAAGAAATTTCGCTCCTCCTCGACGTATAAACGACGTCGCGCGACGACGTTCGTGACGTTTTCAAAACGGTACTCGTGTCTTGAGGACATATCGATTAAACAGTATGTTGAAAACGTTTGCGTTTCTGTAATCGGTATGGATCAATCGGAACCACTGCAAATGCCTGATCGTGCAGTTGCGGCCATGTTGAATTTTTAGCCATAAGCTTCACCAGCGCCACGCTGCACTGCGGTCGAAATTAAAACAATCATTCTGTATAAAATATGGATCTTTACTAAGCAGTGAGTCAATGTATGAATATTTTATTTAGGATGAGTTGTACATCATGATCAAGATGCGTTTCTGATAACACAGCACGTGTCTGAAAAAAAGTAGCAGCAGATTAAACAATGTAGTTCAGTGTGTAATCGTGATAACGAATATTCAACAATAATCAATTGCGTCGATTGATTCATAACTTTATATTATATTATATTTGTCTCACGATGCTAAAAGTCTCATCGCAAGTTTAACGTTTAAGGCGCCTCATTGATTTCTTGGGCCGTTGATTAATCGACGATAGTCAATTATAAATTACGATAGAATCATTAGTCACCAGATATGCCATCGCACTTTTCGATTTCGGGCGTTATCAGTGGCATGCGATTATTTCTTTGTCTGCTTTTGTATTATTTTGCGATTTTCTGTACGTTTATTTATACTGGAAACATTCGAAACGATTAACCTGCCCGTAGCGAGATTCACTTTTGTAAGATCTGACAACCTGGGTGGATAAAATCCGATGAAATATTCATAGAGCACCTGATATAGTCAAGAAGCCTCGTCTGTAATATACGGTTACGTGGAAACTTCATATTCCTTTTTAGGAACTGGAGGATGTCAATATTCATCTATTTAGTACCTACAAATAATTTCTGATGAAAATTTTCCTCTTCCAGATTTCTAACATTCTACAATGACGTCCACCATCGTTAGTCTAATGACATAAACCATTTATCACATAATGACTACATGTGTAAGACAAGTGTCAAAGAGACGAAGACAGTAGAAGCTCATTAGCGGTAAATGATATCAATACGGAGTATATTGATGATTGATATCATCAATACTGACGAGCGTCATTTCAATACTCATTTAATACATATAGCTCATTCTATGAAGAGGGAATTGACAGAAGCATATATCAGATTGAAGAAATTAATTAAATATATTTCATTAATTATTCGCAAGGCAGTACCTAGGCTAATAGAAATATGAAAGGATATGAAATAAGTATTAAATATGAAAAATAATGTATAGAGTAATACATAGATAAAGGATTGCTGGCTTTATATTTATATAAATTTTTCATAGACCAGAAGTTTTCAGACGAGTCAGCATTGTCGCATTCGCCATTGTTCCATCCATACTGGGCGCTGCTTTAATTACTGCATTGTTACCAGGAAATAGGTGGAACGAAGCGAAATGGTCTGCGCTGGGCTCGATATCCGCAAGGCGTCCCGACGCCACTGACGCTCGCTTGGCCGTTCCTAATCACTCATCAACTCAAAACTCACATGCACTCAAACACAAAAAGTGTACAGACGTCTGCGTCGCATTGGTTTTGCATGAAAGATCTAGACCCAACCTGACCTCGTTTATTCCTATTTTAATCGCTCTGTTCCTCAGGGCTTCCAGGCTGCCGTCGTGCCACGTACCTCCTCCGGCATCATTCTCGTATCCATGATCATCCCCATCGTCGGATAGCTCCATCCGGTTCACCTTCCTCGAGGCGAATACAGTTCATGCATATTAATATAAAAAAATGTTGATCCTTGTTTTCTTTAATCAGTTGATTTGTAAATTCGAAAGCAGCGCCTTTCCCTTTTTTTTTTAATCGAATAAAACTAAGCGATTTGTATTATAATTTTAGATCCCAGGATCAACGATTGGGCGATGATGAGCAGCCCTTTCCCCACTCTAGCGATATGCCTGTCATACGCATACTTCAGCAAGGTCCTGGGACCCAGGTTAATGGAAAACAGAAAGCCATTTGATCTACGTGGGATACTCATCGCCTACAATCTCATTCAGACCCTTTTCTCCACGTGGATCTTTTACGAGGTGAGACTCGCTCGTGAGCCAGAAGGTCCAGGAACTCTGCAGTAGCTAAAACCAGCCGCGCTATTCCATAATCACCTAACAACCTACATATTTAACGGGGTATGGATCGAATTCGGTGCGCGTTTAGCATGTCGCGTGCATACTGTTGTACAGTTATACACGCATGCGACAGTTGCCAGCACGTACTGGTACACGTACAGAGCGCTCAAGAAGTATGTAACCTAATGTTATATACTGTAACCTAGCCTAACCTATCTTAAAGTAATTGTACGTTATAGCTACTGTGTATCCTTGAGAAGGTCTGTGTCCCAGATGACTGGTTTATTGCGAATTTCATATGCAGACAATTGATTAGTATCGAACGACAGAGAAAGGACGGCATCGATTACTTCATCTAACCGCCATCTTTGATGCTTAAGATTCAGAAGATTCCTTGTGCGATCCTCAAACGAATTATTAATCAATCTTATACACGTATCTTATGTCTGTGCCCTCGATGAAATCATGTGAAACTACACTCTTTAAATTCAACGTCCTGTCAGGCTTTTACGTAATTTCATTTCGTCGTCCCTAAGGACGTTTACGCGATTCTCCTAGATTACATCCTTGATGCTTCATCAGTTAATTATCTGTTTAACTTGTTAACTGGTTAGAGTCAGTCCCGCGGTTAGTTAACGGCTTGACAACAGGTTGGGTTCACGCCGGTGTAAATGAGTTACTTTCCTCGGAATGGACGACGGCAAAGGAGGACGTGCACGACGAGGAGGATGAGGATGTGTGATCAAGTCCGTGGAAGAGGCCACTTCAACTGGCACCTACCTCAGTACTGCGCTTCTTGTCATTCTCGAGTATCTCTTTCCTGGTCAATGCACGTAGATCGATCCGGATTTCCGTCGAGCCTCCTCCAGGTCTTGACGGCAGGTCATTGATAACTTGCTACGTCATCTTCAGGAGTAAATAGACTTTAGCACGTAAAATTAAAGCCTGAAGAATTTTACGGATAATCTAGCATTTGTAATATGTCATTCAGGATATTTTACTCAATTTTCAGTACGTATCGACCGTGTCTACGTCATGGTATCTAATTCATCCGGATAAGGGCTAGAAAAAAATCATCATGGCTGTATAGCATCGCGAACAGCAGTTATATGTAAATCGGCCTTGACACGTAACTCGCTCGATTATATTTATGCTCTGCTCTTGTTACGACTGACGCAGAGTAAAGTCTGCGTCTGCGATTTTAAGGACACTTTATACGACTGCTTTTGGTATGTCCTATGCTTGCATATTTATTATATTTGCACGTCAGGATTACGATGCATTTATGTGCCAAAATTCCGATACGCTCGTGCACCAAGAATTGTCAAATTTAGGCGCCTGGATTTCTTGCCCTTATTGTCACGCTAGGTTAGCACGTTTAGTCTTGGTTTTACATAGGATCGTACGAAATTCTATATCTATAAGCAATTGCGTTGTGGTGCCATAAACGCGTAGATCAGAGAATATTTTATTGAATCATTCATCGAACGCGTGACTGTTTATAACCGCTTAAAAAAGAGTAACAATTTGTATTTTGAATTTGCATTCAAAGTGGACAGACTGACTCCCCACAGTAAGCATATTATTTAGTGATTGAATATTGATAAAAAGCGAAATAATCAATGACTTAGCATAAATCAGTATACATACTTACAATTACATACAAATTCCTACAGGTCAGTAAGTCATTACATTTCCATTTTTTTTACTTCTAATTCTTCTATGGACGTCATTCACGGAATCTATTAGATTTCGTGTTTTTATAGGTCTCGCGTAGCTATTATTAAAATGTTATTGGAAAGTCCTGAAAGGCCATTTAAAATCATGAATAATCAAATGTTGTACCTTGACGAAAGACAAGCAGACGTTTCACGTGTCTGGAAGTTTTTTTTTTTTTTTTTTGAGGGGAAATCCCTCGAAATTTCCCCAAACATCAGAATCCTGTAATCTCAATCTTTACTCACTTAAATATTTTAAATCAATTTAGGATACATAATTGTATTATCTTTCTTCATTTTTCAGTATTTGATGAGCGGATGGGCCAGAGGCTACAGTTTCCGGTGTCAGCCAGTCGATTACTCGAATAATCCTATGGCATTGAGAATGGCCAATACATGCTGGTGGTATTATTTCAGCAAATTTACCGAATTCTTTGACACGGTAAGTAAACATTTTGTGCAGACTAAGAATTTGTCTGGAGTAAACATTAGAGTCCGAAAAGTATAGCGAGAGGACATAATATTTCGAATGTTTTTTTTTTTAACGCTCATGTACCCTTCGACCTAATGACCCTAATTCATTAACGGTCAATCATATTCATAGTTAGCACGAAGACCTTCGTAATAAGAGCGGTAGACGGTGAACAAAATCTTATAATGGGAAACAAGTTTCTTGTTTTCCCTTCACGCACGTCGCTACCGCATAAGGTTTTTCAATTACGCATTGCACTTCATAGAAGAAATGCGAAGGATAAACGTCTACGTTTTCGTTGACGCTTATGTGATATTGGAATAGCATAGCGATAATCATCGGTAAATATAAATAAGTCGATGTAAGTGCGAGATACGCAAAATCGCTACGAAATAATTATATACACTGAATGCAGAATGGATGAACTTTCGACCCGGAAATTATGGCGACGCGACAAACCGCTTCACGGGGTCTTTTGTACTCTGGTCATAGCTACGTAGTTGCTTAGCAGCTAATAATCTAACTTATGTCAAGTGCTCTCAAGGTTTTGCTCTTTGAGCCATAATTGACTCTTGTAACGATTACATACTATGGTCGCGAAGCGGTATTAAGGTATAAAATAGAAGTCTTATAAAAGGGACACCGTTGGGCTTGACTGAAGTAGTACGTTACTTTGATTAACAGTACGTAGAAATAATTGATTGTTTAGTTTGTAACCTAAAAAAATTAGTGATACTTTAATTAAATATATTACAATTTCAGCTCTTCTTCATCTTGAGAAAGAAGAACCAGCACGTGTCGACCCTCCATGTAATTCATCACGGTGTAATGCCGTTCTCCGTGTGGATGGGTATGAAGTTTGCACCGGGTGGCCACAGCACCTTCTTCGCCTTGCTGAACACCTTCGTGCACATCATCATGTACTTTTATTACATGGTAGCAGCGATGGGACCAGAATTCCAGAAGTACATCTGGTGGAAGAAGTACTTGACCACTTTGCAAATGGTAAGGGATCTGGAGTGATTTTGAAAAGTTATTTAAACTTTGATTATGTATATTTAATGGTGTTGATGAACCTCACTTACTTTTAGGTGCAATTCGTTCTGATCATGACCCACCAGTTCCAATTGCTCTTCACTGAATGTGATTATCCACGTAGCTTCATGATCTGGATCGGTCTTCACGGTGTTCTCTTTCTGGGTCTGTTCTCCGACTTCTACAAGACGAAATACAGTTCAAAGTCTGGCAGGGGTTCGAGAAAGGATGAGAATGCCGGTAACACAGGTGCCTGCATGCCCGTTCTGGAGGACTCAAGGCAGAACGGAGTGTCTTCCTACGCGACGATTTACAACAAGGAGTATAACAGCTGTTACAGTAACGGCACGAACAACGGTTACGTGGCGAATAACAACACGGAGAAGAAGCTTGCCTAAGGCCCGCTTTCCATTTGCCGAGGAGGCGATCTCTTATTGTCGCGCCTCAGTGCCCTACCCGCGCCAACGTCTACGTCAACAATCGCGTACACGTTGACACATAAATCCACTCATTTCGCATCACCTATTTGCGTTCACCGCTTGCGTCTGGCTTGTTCCTGGCCTTGTGGCATCTATGAAGAAGAGGATTAGCAACTGGTCCTCTCTGCTCGATGATCACCAGGTCGATCCAAAGGATCCCTTGCGCCGACGTATGGACGAGCCTCCTTGAATTTTTACCGGGATCGCCCTCGGCTATCTTCGGTGGACGTCTTCAGAAGCACTTGATACTAATTCGCGTGAATATCCGATAACGCGCACATTTCCACATACCACAAGGAGACCCTGACTCCTTTCGAGCATCTCCGCCGATTGCACGTGGTGCTCAGTCGTACTCAAGGTGCCGTGGTACATCGTGGCTCCTGGCTTCTAACTCCCGGCTCACGGTTCTTTTCCTGGTTATCGGCTCGTGACTCGTTGTCAACGACGTCTTGAACGTCGTTAGAGTCGTATCCTCCCATTGCCCCGACTGTGTTCAAAGCTTTGGTGTTCGTCATAGAGATAAGGGTCGTTTTTCTGTTAGGATGGATGTCTCAGTGGGTGGAACGATCGCAAAGACGCATATTGGAACCTTGTATTTTCGTTACATTATTTTACCTTTTTAATTTTACCTTTTTCTTCTTTTTATTATTTTAATCCTTTTAACTTCAAAGCCGATTAGAAGACGTCAAGAGAATACTTCAGTCTGGTCTGATACTTCTTACTCGTATATCGCTTAAAGGCTATCGTTAGCGTCATTAATCATCATCGTCATTCGGTCGGCCACAAAAATATGCGAATCTAATACCGTATTTGCATAACATGCCCACGCACGAACAAACAGACGCACTTAACCGGAGAGTGGCGATTAATTCTTACTCGCCATCCTCCTTCTCGCATTCTTTTCGAAGCATCCCTTCTTTTTTCTTTTTTGAACAATTTGTGTCACAAGGACGAATGGAATTAGTAGCTTTTGTCGGAATCCGACGCCATATTCGTTCAGAGCCTTTTTTTTCTATTCTTTTCTTTTTCCTCTATCAAGACCAATACCAAAAGTTTGTTTGGATTTGAAGTTCAAGATCGAAATTTATGATAAGGCGTCGATCTTCACTAACGTGAACGGAAGGACCTTTTTCTATAAACCTTTTGTACGATCAAATGAGAAAATAACCGAGTCCTTTTGCTCGGGGGTTTTCGTCTACTCTGACTTTATTTGACTCGACCCGGACCCGACAGATGAACTCGACTCGTAATCTCTTGGGATTATTTTTTGCAGAATCATCGAGCGACTAAACAAAAGACGAATCAATCATCCTCGCGATAACTTCATTGCTAATTATAAATTCGTTTGGCGAGTTTCTAAGCAGAAAGTCATGAGGAAGGGCGGGTCGAGATTGAAAAAGAAAAGAAAAAATACCACTAGAAATTTTCGGAATCGTTGGTAATGAAACATGAGACTGTGGCAAGGATCCATTTTGTTCCAGTAACAACAACTTTCTTACACTTTCTCCATTGTCGGTGTTCATGCGTTTACCAACGATTCATGGTTTCTCGACACGAGATTAATTACTTAACCTTAAACTCGTGTACAAAGTATAAAGTCCAATTGAACCACCCCCTCGAGTTTAGTTAATTAAGGCTTTTTGTTATTAATTTTCTACTAGGTAGGAGTGTATGTAATGAAATTGTTGTTTTCATCGAACACGAAGAAATTTTCTGTATTCTTACTCTATTTCTTTTTTAACGTCCTTTCCTTGCGAGGAAAGTAAAAGTCAAGTGGGGTGAACCAGGATCGAAATGAGAAATGATACCGAGAGAAGGTCATTGCTCGTACGTCACACTTACCACGATATTCTCTAAACTTGTTCATACCTTCGTTCATAAATCATCCTCGGTTATAGCTAATTATCAACGTGCTCATTCTCTCTCGGTTATACTTTCTCGTTACTTATTCGTTGTGTCCTTTGAACACGAATTTTTCCTTGAATCGCTAAAAACAAAAGTGTTCGATGGATGCTGGTGAAAAAGGTGATGGTGGTTACGGTGGTAGCTGCTAAATAGTCAGGGTGTGTGGTGGTGGTGGTGATAATGGCTATGCCAATTCATGTATCAGCTGATGGGATGGTTATTTTTTATAATTAATCTGTTCTCACGACAACCAATTTATTTTTCATCTGGAAATTATTCATCAAATATCCTAATGAGCACGGCAGATAGAGAGCGTATTTTTTTTCATTTTTATGAACATTCATAAAGATGACGTTGGGTCATTGGTATAAGCACATTCCGTTATGGGACCAATTATAGTCCTCCTTTGCGTCACGTGGTCAATCGACTTTATTCAAAATTTCCAAGGAACTGATCGATTTGTGTCCATTGACATTAATTGACAATAAAAATAGAACGAGTCGTGTAATCAGATTCCTAAATTCATCGATTGATTGGCGTTTCATAAGATGTGACGATACTTGCTGAAATTTCGTGTTGATCAAAGAAACTACGTGAAAATCGTTCGTTCCGGTATTTCGTGAAACCGCGGGAGATTCAAAACTGTATTCCTCGTGATGTAGTAGGGTTTCCGTGCTAGTAGGATTATATAGGAAGCTTCTGGAACGATAATTATTTCTGGATCATTGACTCACGAGGAATCCATGACCTGTGCTAAATGAGCTTTGGCATGAACACCTCAATAATTAATAAATCAATATAGCCAACCCATCTAGCCATCTAGCCATCTAGCCATCTAGCCATCTAGCCACCCAGCAGCCACCCACTTCATTCCCTCTTAGATAGTCGATACCTCTTTGTATATAATGATTATGATAAATAATTATTGCTATTATACTAGAAAAACAGCGAGGCAAACGAAGGACAAGATTTTGAGTGAAATTGAAGATACGACATATGGAGCTGAAAGAGAATTTAAAAAAAAGTGAACACACACGCATCGTCATGTACCTAATGTTAAACTCTGTAATAATTATTGATTCTCATTATATTTTTGTACATAATTGGGGAGAATTACACCGAAAATAAAAGAAATAAAAAATCTATGAAAAGATTTCTTAGTCGCAATATTCTTCTTCATTATTAATATATTATTTCCTTATTCCTTATTTTAATGTAATTGCTGATCAACCTTCTAGAATCTTCAGCGAGTGTCGCGTTTTCGTTTTTTTTTTTGTTATTTTCGCACGATATAATTCGCATAATCAATTACCGAGTATCGATTCTCAACTTCTTACATTGATCATCAACAAGTATTGATGTCTCTGACGTAATGTTCAAAGGTCCAAACGACTTACCGCAATAATTTTCTATAAAATAATGCTTCCTGAAATCCTGTTAACGAATGCGCATTAGAACATGAATTCGAAATAAGCATTATCGTCATATACGAACTATTATGCGTCATCACTTGGAGTTTTATTTACAAAATATATTCAGTGCCAAGCAATTCAGTGGAATGATCATGCCGATACCTTATGTAGGTAAAAAGAGATCTTGTTTATCGGCCAATGACTAATAATCGGATCCACTTCATTCTAATCTTTCTGCTAGTAACAGCTTATGTTATTTTTATTGTTCATCAGTAATTAATACCCTTTAAAGATTTCACAATTGACGACTGTCGACTATCACGATTGTGTGATTATTAAATTACTAAATTTTAGTAAATAACTTATGATAATGCCGTTGACTGAAGAGATAAATAAACTGGGAATCTTATGGGATATGGTGATACAGGAGCCTGGGTGTCGTATACACCTACAAATATACTTTAACCATTGAAATGCTATATATAGATATATATTCTACATATGAATATCGCGAGACACAGAATACATGGGCATGTCTAGTCTATTTGTACTCAGTCAAAGACAACACTGTCAATGATTATCATCGCATAGATCATACGAGTATTTTCTGTGTAATTCATATACTGATTACACTAGAATATAAAATACGTCATAGGTTAGGTACGTAATAAATACACAGAGGCATGTAGTCATACGGACACAAGTGGGTCTCAGGCCCAAAATAGTGATTACCGACGAATATTCAAATGCTTTGCAAGAGTGTAGTTTAAGATGACAGAAATCATTGACGACGTATAGAAAAATAAACATGACCTTGTTTTATACTTGGAATAAAATAATTGAAGACGCATTTAAATAGAAAGAGAAAAATTGGAGAGGCGGTAAATTTCTGACATTTTCAAATGTCTTTAGATAGGTACCATCTGCTTTGAAAAGCCGCTTTAAATATTTTTTAAAGATAATCTTCGGACGATCCCTGTTATCAGGGCGTATCAATATAATAGAATGATAAAATATAAGTAACTGAAAATGTGTAAAATGATGTGACGAAGGTCATGGAGAAAATTAACGTTGGAAGCCCCGAGTAAAATCCGGATTATCGTTCAATAAAATATAACGAACCATCACGTATGTGTAAATTGTATTAATTTTCATCATAGCGCCTCTATCGGTATGTGTACTTGCTCGACCGGGAAGTCTCGTGACTGCTGTCAAAATATTTATATCTGCCGCCGGTAGATCAGCCGCATGAATTTTCAACCAAAAATCAACCTTATCATTCGGGCCGATATATCATAAATCATTTTCGACGTAGTACAGGTGTTCTTATCTAATTCCGAGTCGAAGGAGTCCAATAGGAGAATTTACTGAGCAAATGCCACGATACGTGCGCCATCAATATCATCTGATTCTATATTAAATCAGTTAACCAGCCTTTAAAGCCAAAGTCCAAGCTCCTGATACCTCATAGGCTTCCCCTCTGATATAAAATTGCTCTATTAACAGTCTTATTAAAGTTACGCATCTCTTTGGCTTCGTTGACACCTTGTCAAACGGTGACATGTTTAATGGTAGTTTGGGAGAACTAGAGACAAGTGAAATATGATTGAAAAATTAGGCAAAAATTGCAAAAAGTGAGATTCAGGTGATACCCGAAATCCAGTGGAGGTTAATTACCATCGAAGGTCAGTGATACTATTGACAAATTGTCAAAGTGAACTAAACGCCGGACGCTACGTTAAGAAATGAATAAAAACGATTAAACCAGACGGAAGAGGTTAAATGACGTAAGAAGACCCAAGTGAAGATTGAGAATCGCAGGGCGGTGAAAAGTTTTTTGTACGTACAGCAACTCAGGTATGTCTGTTTACTCTTAACATAACTAACTGCTGCTGTCTGTGTTTGCTTACCTTCGTCTTGTCATGGCAAACGATAACTACCGCTTTCCTACTCACTCAAGCCATCCGACCCACAGTTAGCGACAATCGAGCACCGCGATGCTGACGTTTGAAATAAAAATTCAAAAATCACTTAAAGCATTTGCAAATATTTCGTTTGACAAATCAAAAATAGTTTTACTTCGATATCTTCGATATATTCTTTTTACATCTCCAATCGTATACTCCTCTGGACTATTTTAATGTCTGTGAATACAAAAAGAAAATTTCCAAAACGAACGTCGCGATCCATTCATCCATTTTCGTTAACCTCGAAAGATATACCACTGTCGGAAGGATACAATTTTCAAATGGTTCAATTCGAATCGTTCCCGCCCTCTCACTCTATGTAGACAAAACCGAGCACATGACGCATCGCGTTACGCAACGCTATCGTAACTAACTAGGTTGCGTTTCCAGTGGTCTGCGCGACGTGTGACGCGCGCACGCGTTCACAGCCGAGCCATGCAGGCAAATAGAATAGCGTAGGTACACATCTATCCACAAGCATCTAGGATAAGATAGGAAGATTTAAGGTAAAGAATGAGGACAAGGGGGTGTCAAGAGGGTTAGTGTGGGATGAGTTCAAGAGAGAGAGAGAGAGAGATTGAAGAAACAGAATAGGGTGGCAGAACGTCGGGCAGAGTCGCGCGACATTGCGCGTTGAGTAAAACAAGCACCCGGACCCAACAGTGTACTACTGAACCACGTGCTTGTCTTGACGAAATGGAACCGACGTCGAAGAGGATACTGAAGATCAGTGCCAACCAGGAATACGTATACAGACATCCGTAGGCCCGCCCGTTACTAGATATTTTTAACTCAAAAACAGGTATGATACCTTCCGGAAAACGTGAACCGGCGTACAATCATGAAGCGCCGCGTGCGGAATTACGACGGTTTACGATATATATAGTCTATATGTATGATACTTAAGTTGCATATTGAGAGAGTTAATTGGTGGGCTGGAGGGGAGGGGACAGGCAGATGAGCACGTGGTAAGAATTTAATTCATTTGCTTGATCTTAAGGATACAGAGAATACAGTGTTTGAAGGCGTGTGAATCTTTTTCTTTTTATTTCTATTCGTTTTTCCTCTCTCTTTCTGCCGGTGGACTTGAGGTCGGTCACTGACATTAACCCATTGACTGCCACGCACATTTAGCGCGTCTTGCCCTGGGTGCCACGGTTTTATAGCCAATCTAAACTTGCAGCACCCAGTACGAGATATTTCGTAGCTGGCAGTCAATGGGTTAAAGACTATTGTTACAAGCAAACTTTTACAGGTAGGAGCAACAGGTGAATACTTGGGTTCTACGGGTGAGTCGACTAAATCAGCTGATCGAATACGAGTGGTTATTCTTGTATATATATATATTTTTTTTTTATTGATAATAACAGTTATATATAGAGTGCATATTGTATATTGAGTGCATATACGCACGCTTCTCTTTGCAACATCGTGTGACTTTAGGGCCATTGATTAAGTTTCAAATGTATGTTTCTGCTTTATTTTGTTTATACTAATATATATCGTTTATCCTGGCCCTCCTTTCAACAGTATTTGAATACATTTTATAACATTTATCTATTCAGCTGTTTCTAAATCTTCTTAGTCGGGCCATTTGCGTAATTCTAAACGTGCCGGTTGCTTTTATGCCAACCCTGCCCCCGACTGCGGGCTTTCGATTATTGTCGCTGACGGGCACGCTTTGCGGTTGCCATTCGACAGGGGCAATCGTAAGTCCATTTGTTGCGTCCATACTGTAATCCTGGTATATTCGCAACTATAATAATATGTATTTTTGTGAAGTTTTTAGTGGCAGTTAAGTGTAATACGCCAGAAGATGTGTTAACTCTTTTTTTTATCTTTATAAATCTCGTTACCTAATTAACATCATTGGTGATATTTGCTTAGTTTTTTCTTATAAAACGAAAAGCTTGACTTTATGTATTATGCAAACTTTCGTGATTTTTAGTGTTCTTTATATTTCCATAACACTACGTGATGTTCGTCTTAACTGACCTCGCGGTATAATTTTGCGTATTGCTTCCGTGACGTAAAATCTTGAGTCTAACGTTTTTTGGTGAAAAGTAAAATCAATATGGTTTGGTATAACGTGCGTGATCGATGAGTACACAAAAGTGACGTATCATCACGAGAATATCATACTGGCATTAAGCGGGAAACGGCAGACGTCCAAACCCATGCATTAATTGGCAGATAGCAGAATTGACGTTGGAAGAGTGTAAAAAAAATATTAACTATATTTACGTATGCAAAAATTCGAAACAAAAATACTATACTTGAACTTTACTCGAAAGTGGCGAAACTTCATCGTTTACGTAAATGCGAATGAATTTCTCTTTATTAAGCAAATGGCCAATCGATCCACTACGTACTTTATAGAAGGAAGTCTCTCGATGAAAATCATGAAGACACAATAAACGTGACAAGCGGAATGTCATTAACCACCGCGCGCTCTTATATTTAGCACAGAACAATGGCCGAAAAAAAGTAATATCTACAATTCGAATATATCACCAGGTGTCACGATGACACGTTAATATATTTCGCAGGGTAAAAGCGCGGTCAACGACTTTTCTCATCATATATTATTAAATGACGACGATGGAATTTTCTCTTTCGATTTAAACTTCATCGGATTACCGCGTCGGCCACGCGCATGCGCCGTGGCGCTAGTCTAAAAATATCGAGCGTCGGTATAATCGCAGAGCATTTACGAAGAATTACGTGAAGTTTTTAATAAAATAATTCGTTCACCCTCTTAGCAGCGTCTGGGCATAATTCCATGCGTTGCGTCGATCTTTTGTCTTCTTGAAAAATTTTCGGTTTTTTGACGTCTATGCGTGCATATTTCAGTCTGAATATGGTTAAAGGAAATAGGAAGTTCAAGATGGCGGAGTAAGAACGATCGGTACGTTAAAGAAGATCGGTACTGTTTCATTGCTGGAAGTTAGTTTCTCTCTTTCTATTTCCTTTGCAGTGTGTATAGGAAGGTGTTTCTGTATGCTGATCAGGTATAGCTGCAAACATTTCTCCATAGTGAGGCCTTCGTCGTTTATGGGCCCGCGCATCTCTTCAGGCTCGAGCGACTCTCGAGTTTTGTTTGTTGCGCGAGTCGCGTGCTCTGGGGAGTCTTTCCGAGCATAGAAACGAGCCTAAAGACGAGAGAATACGATCGACGAGTAAACCTTACGATGTTTAGCTAAAGTTATTGGCCCATACTCATACTTCTCTTTTATAATCGCTTTTAGGCGTCTTTTAGTTAAAAGCGATTGCCGGTATACGAAAAAGTGCCTACTATGAAAAGTGACAGCTGATTGGTCATATATGCTTCTAATTCGAATTTCTGACAAATGAGATTCATCGTTGGAATGAGTTTGCTTGTTTTCGCAGCAGGGTCACTGTTAACTATCGTCTTTTAACGTCTAAAAGACGCCTTTTAGCGCTAAAAGAGAGGTATGAGTATGGGCCATAGAGTTTACGCCTTTTTTAATATGTTTTGTGAATTTATAACCAATGAATATTTCGGAAGTGGTTTCAACCTAATGAATCCAGACGACTCGCCCCTTACTTGGATTTGCCCATTCTCGAAAGTCCTCGAGATTTAATTATTGCTCGCTTAGTCGATCAGCAATGAAATCATGAAAATTCCAAATCCTTAGAAGAGTACCAAAAAGGCAGAAGTATGTATTCAGAAGTCATAATTAATGGCACTGAATACCTCGAGGTCGTCATGTCGCATATTTGATAATCATTGAAACTGCAAACATCGGCAATATTTCGAAGGTCCTCATTACGTATTCCAGTAATAGAGCCATAATCGTAATAAAATTTAAATAAATTGTCTCCGTTTTGCGACTTTAATACCAATTTTCATATGTGAGATAGTATACCTCTCTCTTCGGTTTTAAATTCAATGGATTAGAATATCCCAATGCTATCGTAATTGCCATGAAAATTCGATTCTGACACGAATGTTTCAAATTCCTATTGGCAAAACTTGTGTGGTACATATATATAGCTACATTTGTGCAGACATCAACCTTTCTTGTGGGAGTCCAATTTTGCGCAAGAACATACACCATTAAGCAGCAAACGTTGAAATAATTTACGCAATAGTGACTACGTCGCGTCCTTGCTACTTTCAGTCACATTAAAAACAAGGGAAAAGATGCCGACGTTGACGGCCCCCGTTACCCATACTAACGTCTGGCAAAAGTCGATTTGGTCTGCCGTCTGAAAAGAAATGCACAATTCATCAATAATAATTTCATATCGTCAAATCGAGGTCATATCTACGAAAGGAACTTTATGATCTCAGATCAAAAAACGTCGGAAACGTCTTTCGCTTTTGTACTTAAAATACAATTCTGAGATGACGATAATCACAGCAATAGCGACAATGACGGTAACGAAAACGCCTAACAAGCGACATTAGATTTTCAGGTTAATTAGTAAGAAGCGCCTAAGGGCATCAACTGAAAAACACTAATCGTCAATGGATTCCGTTCTTCCTTAGCATCGAAATATTTCAAAACTAAC
This sequence comes from Hartigia nigra, assembly GCA_031001745.1. Classification (NCBI taxonomy): domain Eukaryota; kingdom Metazoa; phylum Arthropoda; class Insecta; order Hymenoptera; family Cephidae; genus Hartigia; species Hartigia nigra. The sequence goes on along the minus strand of JARPRG010000126.1, from coordinate 97,416 downwards.
AATCGAGCGTTGAAAAGAATCGACAGCTAGGTGGACGCCATTAGATATTTTAATTACCTCAACGATCGTAGCTTACGCTGCGAATTCTTCAAAACTTCAGTAAACTACGATGAGCACCCTGTCCATACCAGGTAGTATCGAAGGTATGCACCGATAGTCAAGGATTTAAATCAGTCGGATAGACATTTACAGTAATGAGGGATCGAGGCGTCGCGACGCTATCGATATCCGCGACGGCGTACATTGAGTAATACGAAAGGACAGATTGAGAAATAAAAACAAGCGGACAAAGAGTCATTCGAGGAGCCTTTTGCAATCTTATTAGTTTCCTAGCATTCTTCATATTCATCGGAACAAACATGACTACGACCGACGCTTTTTTTTTATAGAATCGAAAGGAAAAAAACCCTCTGGCTATCGATGCTATCGTCCAGTTGGATCTTGGCCAACCGTAATAGGTCTTCCTCAAGGGATTTTGTTTTTTTGAAAATTACAATAAAATTTCCTACACAGAATAGTTACCCCTTTCTAAAAAAAAAAAAGATAATTAACCTACAGTGAGAGAAAAAATATATATATTAGTCCAACTATTTCACGAACAAAGGATTTCGTAAAGTATATACCATATAACATATATATATATATATTCGAAACGACACAACAGCGTTATTTTATTACTTGACCTCGAAATGTGACTCGTCGTAGTTCAGCTATAAATAATAGCTATAAAATATATATATATATATATATATATATTTAAATTCAATCATAATATATACTATCCATACAAAGAGTCGCACACACCATAAAAATTATAAAACATTAATGGCGCGCTAGATGGCGCATAGTTAGCACAATAATATACAAGCGCGTTCCATCTATGCGTAACGCACGACAGAAGTCAGCGTTACGTCGCATTGTGCAATTTGTCGATACGTTTTGTATGTGCTCGCCGTGTATATCAGTAAAAAGTGGGTGATCCAGTAGGCCAAGGCCACTGGCGATCATCCTCGACCATTGCAAGAAAGCTCGACGCACTTTTCCTTTCGTTATTTGTAACATTCGTATGAGCAGAGGTTCAGGGAACAATGAAACATCAGAGTCTAGAATTCTTTGGGATATGAAAAACAATTGTTTCGAAGTCACGTACGTACTAATACTTTGTCCATACATGATGCATATAGCAGTCGGACATAAAAGCTAATAATAATAAAACAGTATTTATTATGTTCATGTCTCATACTATAATAAGAAAATGATAAGTCGGACTAACCTATAAATAACGTTTGTGGAATATCCGTAATAGATATCAGAAGGGAAAGTACGATCGTAGAAATGAAAATCATGATTGATTCAACTATAGACAATAGAAAATGACTTCCGTGTATTCTGTAAATAAGAACTGTCGATAAAGGTTAGTTATTGTTGAATTGCTCAATCGTTGGTATATCATCGGATTGCTCAAAGTGGGAATTGAGCATCGCTTAATATGGCATTAAAATTACCGTAAAACGGAGAATGACGCTGCAGCGATAAAACTACTGTTCTTTCGTAATTATTAAAATTAATATGATGTGATATATCGAATATTTTGCTAATTTTAATTTATAATGAGGAACGCGCAACGCTCGTGATTTAGGTCGATGTTCGCATCAAAACCCGGAATTGTACCGGGATAGGTTATTTTGATGTACATAGCTGTATGAGTCGCTGACTCACTGGATTGATTTAGCACGAGTTGACCGTGAAAAGGTCAATGATTAGTGACTGAGGTGTACATTAAGAACATGATAAATAATACAAAATCTTTAACGTCGTGTTATAATAGATAATTACTTGTGACACCGGAGATAATGCACTTGGACAATAAAGCTTATATGCGTCGCTTGCACTGTGACGCCATGACACCACTATACTAATTATGGTTAAACTAGATGAATCGCGATGACGTAAAAAGAACCAATAGACGTTTCGATCGACGTTCTAATGACGGCTATTAGACGTTATCATCGCGCACGTCGTGTGAATTGGAATCTGACATATTATTCCGCTACAAAGACGCTGTCGCTTCTTGGGAAAATAGTAACGTTCAGTGTCAACGCGGTCGCAACGTTTAATGAGACAACAAAATTGCTCGGTTCCTGCGTTGACAATAATTCGAGGTCGATCTTTATCAGCTGCAGGGGTACGAGTCAAAGAAAGTCAATGTGGATCGAGAAAACTGGAAAGAAAACAAAGAAATTCACGAAACCAGTAGATCAGAGTGACAGTAGCTTCACATTGAGGGAACTTATTTACATTAAGGTCTGAAAGGAAATGGCTGTCTACCCAAATTAAAACTAACGTCGCAGTTCGACTATGGATTATGTTGTGTGAGTAAGTAATTTTCCGTAAATTCGAATTAAATCGGCAACTGTCGCCTTGGACGATCATAACCTCACTTCCGCATACTCGATTTAAATGTCCTGTGATTTTTGCATGGCTCTTACTATGTAAATAAAAATTGTATGTATGCATGTCGACGCACGCGGGAGACCTTAACCATGACGTCTCACTCAATTCAATCGTGTTAAAAAGTCTCGATATCTATGCTATGTGTTGAAGACATAACCGTAAAACATTATCCGAGAATCAGACGCAGAGCCATACAGTCTAGCAAATGATCGAGTATTATTTACATACATGTAAATAACAGTGGACCTTCTACAGCGTTGGATGGAATCACAAATGAGTAGAAAACTCATACGAAAGCATTATCATCTCTGTCCGTCCAGCGTCATCGACGATACATATAATTTTTACGTGACGGTTAAAAAAAGTTTGATAAAAATTTCTTGTAAATTATCATACTTGCTAGAAGGAAGTTTTCGGTAAAATGTGGAATGTCATCGTCGAACTTCCACTTAATCATCTATTAAAGTACGCTACTGTGACCGAGGAAGGTCAAAGGGTTGCTAAACTTTTTAGGAAAGGTCAAAGGGACGCGATGCGGAAAGAAAGTAAGGTGTGCAGAGATTTTCACGAGAATGCACGTCATACTTGACCTTGAATGTAAAAATTGCAACTTCATTCACTCCAATGGGTATATCGCTCGTCGCGTGCAGTGTAAATACAGTGTGGACGTTGAACATATATTAGAAATTCATCAGTTGGAGTTTTAAGATGGCTTGATCCGTGACAGTTTGTTAGAATCTGAATAAACTAACGTCTTTTTAATAGAGCAAGAAGAAAGATTACAAAATGGCGGAAGAGCGTCAGAATTGCTTGCGTCACTTGGAAATAATGAGCAGAATGATCCTCAAAATATATTTAAGGCGGAAATATGACACGGCAGGCGTAAAAAAATACAGGAGATGACGCTTCATGAAAATATTTAATTCGTTGATCTTTGCCATTGTATTTTGATTATTTAAAAAGGGCACGGCCTACTTAGCTTTATAATCCAGCTGTGTCATTGGGTCTCACGAATAAATAAAACTTTCAATTCTGTAAATTGCCAAAAGTAATACCATTATGGTAGAGAACTGCTAACTGCGATTGCAACTGGCACTGCCGTCTCTGCATTCGTTATCACTTCTTTTTGCCTGATTTCAAAATCTACAATTATAAATACATTTCGTGTTGTATTCATTAAAAATAATACTGCCATCATTATACGAAATATACGAAAACAAATAAATCACATTTTTTAAAAATTACAATCAGTATTTGCTAATATTCTGCTTCAGAATTGTGACGATCGAATATAATGTTCCTGAATCATAAAAATGCATCACACGTCAATTACGGATACGTAGTTATAACGAAAGTTCGCGAGATCAAAGAATAAAGTGTTAAAAATCTTTTGAGAATTATCGGTAAAAACAATTGAACAGCGAATGAATTGTTTACTGAAGAGAAAGGGAGAAAGAGAGAAGAACGATTACTCAGGATTAATCCAGAGTCTAAAAGGTGGTCCTTATATGGAAATTAACCAGTCATGCTCTGATCACAGAGGATAACGTAAAAATAAGAAAAATATTACAATAATTCGCGTTACTCTTGTCCGCGTAAATATAAAGTGCGTAATAGAATAATGATATTTACTTAGATAATTCTGTCTCCATTTTTGTATTTACATTCAACATATGTATCGCTTAGTACCGTTAAATATAATTTTCAAGGTGGTTACGAGTAAAGAGCTTCTCAACTGCAGTACCTTCCTTCGATGCATTGCTAAGTATGGTGAAAAAAAATAGAGATCAAGCGTAATTACATCTCCGACAGCTTCAATCAAATACGTTTCCCGACACTCGGACAGCCAACATCGCAGCATAATAACAATCGTCAAGTAATTTTTTTTTCTTCATCATAACCCACCAACGATCTGATATCTCGATCCAATAGCTGCCGTGTCAGCTGACAGTGCACCGACTGATTTCTTTCGACTATTGCTAATGCGTACATTCCTATTTCTTGTTTTTATTCAAATGGAATAATACAGCCGTAGAGGTAGAACCTGTTCGATTTCAAGATTATCTGAGATCAATAATCAATCGGAGGAATGATGCAGGTCGGAAAAGGTCAAACGAAAAATTAATATCGAACATAGACAGCCGGTTCTAGTATGTACACTTGAGCCGGTGACGCGCAAACACGAAAAAAACAAAAGTTTGAAGGGTCATCATGACGTCATCAATGTACGCTTGTATCGCGGGTAACTGGCGGCGGGAGCAGGGTCGAAGCGGACAGGAGGCACAGGTGAATAGTGAATTGTATGAATCGAGAATGAAGCCGTGGAAGGACAGTTGAGAAGTGCAGTAGAGGTGGTATCAACATGGCGGCCCTGTTAAAAGCAATGCTCCAGCCTACTGTCTGACAGTCAGCACGCCAAAGAAACAACGGCACACGTCGCTCATTTTTCTTAAGGCCAATCGTTCCTTTTGGCTTGTCTACTCAAATTGCTCGACAGCTCATTCGCGTACCCTACCTCGTCAACGTCGCTACCTCAATAGTTAACTCTAGTTAAGCTAATTGCCCTAGTTCGCTTGTTTCTTTTGTTATTGATAGATTTTGTTTATTCTCATCGATTGGGACTGACATTTTTTTAAGGCAAAGCTACAGAACGGATTTTTTTTTTACCTGGAAACTATCTGTCCGACGATTTTGCGTTTTATGTAAAAATCGATAATCGATCGATCGACGATAATTCCACAGTGGGGGAAGGGCGCTGGATTTGAGTGTTTGTGCGGTATCTGAAGTCAGTGACTCTATTAGGTGAGTAAATAAGTCGTGTTAAGACTTCATTATTTTAATGATCTATCGATATTTTAGATACATATGTAGCGATATCAAAATTAATAATTTTCGTTGCTTTATTTTTGATTTTTCAAATATAAAAATTACTTAAGACATTTTTGTGGATTGCGTAAACTTCTTTGGCGTTTTTTTTTTAATTTTGTCAATTTAATCCCATAGATCCTTCGTATAATGTGAAATTCGATGGTCAATTACGGCACATTACATATGACAGGTTCAGCAGAAACAGCACTGAACAAAACAAACAGATCTGATTGGTTAAGTTTTGCAACTAGTTGCAATATTTATTGTCGTTCGTTCAATCAATTGTATTTTCTTTCTCAGTGCTATTTGTACATAGCCATTGTTGTGGATGGCGACTACGAAAATATATTCAACTATTAAAAGACTTGATTCACATACAGATAGCGGATAATCAAATGTAATAAAAATAGAAAAAGATAAAAATACTCAGGCAAATAAATAAATAGCAAAACGAAGAACCTCATAGGTAAAATTTTCTAATCGCAATACAACGTACGACGCTATTGCTTGGTAACCATTATTATGTAACGAAACCATCAATGAGTCGTCACACTGACTGCCAATTGAGCGTACTCTTGTGTTATTTCGAAAAGTTTCGCGTAAATCACGCGAATAACGCGACACCGTTATTGCGAATGCTCACATACACAATTCGTTTAAATATTATCGAAAATTGAAAGTACAGAAAAATCGTGCGATAAGCACGTGATTGGTCGCAATAGTGTAAAACTCGTCAAGTTATTATGCCATTGTATCACGTATGAGGATTAGCATGTTACGATGAAAACATATCGGGTATGCTCTGTAGGAAAATTGACCTCACGCAAGAGGACGCAAGGATCGTTAAATCCGAAGGTTCTTCGAGCCATAAGATACGAGTCATATATTGTCTATAAGTATGTGAGAATCCGCTTGGAATGACAGTCGCGTTTAAAAACAATCGACAATCGAAATGGAAAAAAGGCAGCGTATCATAGCTGACCCCTTGTCGATTGATGGTTTATAAATTATAATTTGCAATATCCGGAATGAGAGTATCGAGAGGATCGTCTTTAGTATCGTAAGCCGGTAATTTCCCAAGGCTTTACGAGGTTTAAAATTCATACCAGTATACATGGCAAACGTAGATTTTTTTTCCTTTCTTGTTATGAAGTCTCGAGGACGACCGCAACGATGAGTTCGAGTCAAATTTCCAAATGGTGAAGTTGCAATTTTTTAAAGATATCGTCGCGACGCATTAAAGAAAAAAAAAACAAGTCTTTCTTTGCATGCTGATAACAATTCTATTTCTCCCGATACTATTTTTGTAATCAGTTTTATTTATCTATTTTTCCTATTCGAAATCTTACATTTTGTCGCGCGTTACATAACTGTGAAAGAACGACGGACTTTTCCTATTAATGTCGACATATTTAGTGTGGTGTCGCCCTCGTCAAAAAAGGCCTCACGGTTTTGTCTTGTGCTAGCATCGCCGTTAAGAAAGGACTTTAATATGCCGCTTATATAAGAGGATTCCCGTCTACCTTCCTCCCTCTCTCGCCTCCTCGTTCAGACACAGGTTTGCCGCCATTAATGCGTTACAGCAGCACCACGAGTTGCAACTTCATGCAGCTATGCACTTTCCCTGACGACTTGCACGCCTATACGAACGTTCGCTCCGTACGTTTATTCCTTCTATCTTGAGTACATACGTACCAACCTTCGAGCATTCTACTAGTATAGGAGATTCAACAGTTCACCAGGTCTTTCTTAGTATCAAGATCAAAATCCTTGCTCGAAATTTCTTGTACAAATTTTTCCTGCAATATAATAATACAGTGACACTCGTAGTCGATAACAGAAGATTTTACATACGACGTACGTAAAACTATACGTTAGTCGACGAAAGGTTAACCTAGCAAAAATATTATTATCACCAGAACTACGTTTTTTTTTGCTTATCGTTTTAAAATATTAAAGGTGTTCAGTACTAGCATCAATCTTGTGATCAGTAATCTTTAATCCGTGAAAAATACGTGGTAAAGTATAGGAATGTACTTGGCCGATATTGGACAGTCGACATAACCTCAAACTCATTGAAATCTATGGATATTTTAATATTAACCTTCTGTTGATCCTCGTGCATTAATTTTTCTATTATGAAATACATTGAATCATGGTTAAACTTATAATTTGCCACACCTGGACAGGTTTTCATAAACTCTTGAAACTTCTTAGTAATCGCGGACTTGTATCGGATATGGATATTACTTTATAATCGTTGCATTCAGGTAAAATTATTATTTACAATTCGATCCAGGAAGATGTATGTTACTTACGTATAATGTTAACAGGCAAAAAAGTATTTATACGAATAACTTTACAAAGCAGATGCAGACGTCAAGTAAGAATAGTACGGAAATTTCGTTAAGGTTTGCACACACGAAAAACTAGCGGACAGCATGGCAGCGTTCAAACGTCTGTCTCATCTTATGATGGAGATTAATCATAGACCGGGTTTTCATGGGATGAGATACATTATGTGACCGAGTATATTTTATTGAGATTCAGTATTGAACAATTATTGGGTTAAAAAGTATACTAGAAATGTCTTTATTTTCTTTTT
>JARPRG010000126.1:58589-89389 GCA_031001745.1 Hartigia nigra | reverse complement strand
AGTATATTTTATTGAGATTCAGTATTGAACAATTATTGGGTTAAAAAGTATACTAGAAATGTCTTTATTTTCTTTTTAATCATGGGTTTTTAAACGCTGAACGTATAGGATATTGTTTTGGGCACGTCGCCCGACGTGCCAATGTCTCTGGTGGATTTACAGTGGACTCGCTTGCACTTTCGTTAAATAATAAATTACGATTTTCTTCACGGTCACGTTGCTCGTCGCGAGTTCCTTTACCTCTCTGGAATTTCTCTGGCGTTGATTCAAATGACGTTTTTATCTCACGACAAACTTTTTAAATTTTATTACGTACCGGAAACACGGCCTCCATATTATCTCACGACAAGTTTCCATTTTCATTCCTGCGACTAGTGCGAATCGGCTAAGATCGGCTGGACTCGGTTCACGTACGACCAACAATTTACTATGGTGCATGCGAGTAAACTAGGTCGACGTATCGAATTGTACGTGAGAATGGATCCTTGCGAGGAAATAGTAAGGAAATCGTTTAACAACATTTTTTTGTTTGATTCTTTTTTTTACAACCTGCTTAATATGTCCATTTGACGAAGGACTTGCGCAAGCTTGCCCAAGTGCGGCACGAGTAACGTTAAAATATACGGTTTTCGCAATTCGAGTATTTGCTTGCTCGGCGCGTTTTCGATGGTTTACTGTTCTTTATTTTGCAACGTATGCGACACCCGACGATGGGCCATCATCCCTCGAGTTTTTTCTTTTCTTTTTATCATCGCACTTCCTTCGATTCAGCGTGTTATCACTCGAAAGCTTTGTTTCGCAGTTTTCGCAAACGCACACACGTGTTGCATAAAACAGAAAAAAAAATTAAATAAAAATGGGAAACACGGACGCGTAACAAAAGGGAGAAATTTTAAAGAGCGACAGAGATCTCACAGCCATTAGTCACCTTGCGCAATCGTTAATTAGACTTTTTCGTTACGGTCATTAAATAACCATATAAATTTTTAAGACTCCACTGTGTCAAAACATTCCAGGTCTGTAAGCGCATCTTCGGAGATATCTTAATCTTCGATTTTACTTAATTCCGAAATTTTTCATTTCCACAAAAATCAATTTCCATCTATGAAAAATTATAGGTCCATTTTTCATCCCGTTACTCAACTATTTATCTTGGAAAACTTTTGACTAACAAGATACTCGCAGATAAACAGCTTCTGGATCATGTATCACATTCCCTTTCTCTACGCGACCCTAGTATCGTGCAACTGATTACCGTTACACACAGCGAAAGTCGCGTGCACTCTACCAATTCTGAATTGAATGATTGATCGGTATGATATTACTATAGATACCAATGTAATATAGCATAATAATAACAACGTAACAGAAAGGAATGATAAATCCTATTCGGTAATGCCTTCAGTATGTCAGTAGGTCGAGTAAGCTGAATTAGTAACGAATGCAATTACGCGAAATCAATTCTCGATCGCGTTCGATCGTCTTACTCAATTGAGTATCAACGAGGCCAGGTAATCGCGTTGGAAGCTATTGACAAATAGTCCTCATACCGATACACACAGTAGCTGGTTAACCATTGGCGAACATAGGTGAAGACTGAAGATCTCAAACAATCTAAATTCTACGCAGTCAGGCATTGACACGTGCGTACATTTTTGTACGGAATTGAACTTTTTTTTACCCCGAGTTACCCTGCACCAAAATTGTGATTACTTATTACCATTGTTACGCCATACGAAGTGTGCCAGCAGTTAGGCTTCTCAAGGAATATCGAAGAGAGTCCGACGACAGCGACGTTAGACGCCGCGACAGCAATGATGACACCTATTGAATTGTAGTTGATTGGCCTTGGTGAAGACTAGGCTGTACATTGAAAGCGAAATTTACAGTATTACCAAACCAACGAATCGCTTTGATACTTTTCCATATACCGATCGACGTGTATTTTCCCTCACGTTTTATATACCCATGATCGCCCCAGGAAGATCACAGTAGCTCGTAGTAATTCATAGTAGGAAGAATACTCCAATTAGTTGACGAATCATGCGAGAAGTCAGCGTTGGAGTATTGACGCTTGAAGCATTGAGTATGAGCGTGAGAGTCATGACTGGCAGAAGAATGAATGCGACACTGTATTCCAAGGAGAGAGAGAAATAGAGAGAGAGAGAGAGAGAGAGAAGAAGAAGAAGCATACACGTTAAGTAATACGCCCTCGATCACGTATGGGGGCGTCCAAGACGCTGAGCGTCGACGTGCTAACTTCACTATTGTTAACGCAAGGACATCAGGCATTTCCAGCTATGTACATTAAAGTCTAATAAACACGTTACCAGTAACGCATAAGCATAAGAATATTCATACCATTACAGGAAAAGACGTCTAAATAGAAAATCAATAAAATTTCTCTTTGTTACAGTTACATAGGGTCGAGCTTTTAAAGAGCGACGCGGCAATTCGCCAACCAGGAGTTTCCTTGTCGGAACCTTGAGGAGACGCCCTGAGCAATATGTCAATTATAATGCAGTACGTGGACCGATTCCACGAGATGCTGGATAAACACGCAGGTAAGTTCCACGTGCGTCACCCGGGACAATATATATTTCCATTAAGCCTGATCATGATGTTGACGATTAATTCAAATAACAATTAGCAGATTTAGAATATATCAACGGTGTTACCGATAATCATGTATTTCGAGGACGTCTGTTGACATCTACAGGCTAATTTTTCAAATCCATTGTAGTATAATCGTATCACTTCAAAATATTGAGTAACGTCACCAACTCACGATGCTCGTTTTCTATGTTAATTCCTGAAGTATTGGATAAAAACAATAACCGGATATGGTCGTTAAAAGAGCTCATATAAAATTCGATGAAATGTTGTTCGATGAACTCTTTGTTGCACTCTGTATGTATTTTTTGTTTTGACGCTTTTTCATTGAGCTTGTACGGTCCCGCGTAAACAATGAAAAAAGAGAGAGGAAGATTGGGAAAGACAATGAAAGCGAACGAGACAGAAAATAATGAGATATTATTATAATACGACTAGACTGAATAATGTGCGTATCATTTATTGTTATTGACATGTCTTACGTTACCAATCGTACTTGGCTGCATCGATTTATTTCATACATACGTATCATGTATACTTACATACATACGAAAGCATACGAAGCAGCTTGAACTTTGTCTAGATTTGGCAAAAAAAAACGGTGACGCCGTGCGTAGATGCTAATGGAGGTGAAAAATCAGAAAAATTCCAGATCGTTCTAGCGATATCAATATTTAATATTCAATATATCCTCGTTTAAACATGAGCTTTGCGTTTCGAAACAACATTAACCATGTCACTAGGAACTTCTTTGTATTAATGAATAGACAATAATGCGTCTTTGGGGATTTTATGCTAATGTTGAATATATAAGGTATATCTTTCACTCTGTCTCATCGATTTGTAAATCGTCATTTCTATTTTAAAAATCTATTGGTTAACCTAACCTAACCTAAGATGATTAGCATCACTAGACTATTCTAAATCTTTCATATTTTCGACTGATTTTTATCAACACATGGGATCCGTCTCCATGTCGTCTAACGACGCTAACTAATGAAGTCAATGCTAAAGATACGTAGTAATCTTGTGAGCAGCACTTACCATACATAAATTATATGGGCGATGATCTTGAAAGGTGATAGTTCCGAGATTGTAATTAGAAAAAAAGGATCTAATAAACCTATCGTACTAAAGGAGATAGAATTTGGGTTCAAAAGAAATTCTGCCAATTATTCTCAACGAATCAATTCTCATTGATTTCGCGAGATGACGACTGACTTGCTCCTGACGTCGATTCATGGACTTTAGTACGTTCTGGAATCATACCTAGCGAAGAATATTGACGGCAGATGACAAGACTATTGGTATTAGCTAATAATGACTGCAATGGTAGATAATTAACATTCATTTGAAAGATACGCGTAATAAGTTGTCGACGGATGTCGCCGATGTTAATGATTATAAGATACGAAGGGAAGTTACTGCTAGAATCTTAATTTCCTTTCGTAAATGCTCAATGCGAAATGGACTTTAGGTTTGAGGATCACGTAAACGATTATTTTAGTCTGGCTGTCACAAATGATTTAGACCCATGTCCCATAGGTTCGTTCATCGTTCAATGCTCTTTCGTTATAACGAAACTTTTTTAAGCGCTAAATAAAACGGTAACTTTATTTGAACTTGTCCTTGTACCGTAGCCAGCTGTACTTCGGTTACCGCTTCAAATTTTATTAATGTATCCTGATCGTTCTTCAGGGTCGCACTATACATTAGCGATCGTCGCAGGAAATTTCCCGGAATTTTTGTTGTTGTTGTATGCCTTGTCACTTTTTTTCATTAATGACAAGGTTCAAAGTTCTCCTCATGTATATTAACATTGTGGCTATGTAAGGGGTCATTAAAAATTCATATTTTTAACATAAGCCTCTGGATAAATGCGGTTTTCACGAATATAAGCTTCTGAATAAACATGTTTAACGGTACGCCATGACTATTAACACGTTATTCCAGGCCAACAGAAGTAAAGTATCCATGATCACATATAATGACTAACCGATGAATTAATTATATTATCTCAATCAGATTCACCAGAGATTTAAAGTTCGTATTCTGATAATTTTCGAGAAAACGGACATCTTGTCACTCGTTAAGTTACATATTACAATCGCACCTTTGAAATAAGTCATTAAATTGTTTTCATGATTTTATTAATTTTCATAGCGACTCGTACAATAGCGAAAAGACAAATTTCGTTATCAATATCGGTATCAATTAATAATGCCTACTCTCTATTGTCTGTTGTTTGATGACATTCATGAGTGACAGCTGATTTGTGTACATCAGAATCCCAAGGACAAATGACATCGAATCGCATGTGTTTTTATCCCCCTCTCCTTATATTATCCACACGACATTATCGTCGCACGCGAGTCATTCGGATGACGAAATCATTATATCGTTTTTGGTGGTTATACGTCGATCTCGTATAATGACAATTATAAATTCATCGTCGACCAGACAAATCCTCTTAACGGTATTTTTTGCATACTTCCAGACTCCCGGACGACAAACTGGTTTCTGATGAGCTCACCATTTCCCACGCTTTTCATATGCCTGGGATACGTCTATCTCGTGAAAGTCTTGGGTCCAAAACTCATGGAGAATCGAAAGCCCTTTCAGCTTAAGAACGTCCTGATAGCGTACAACCTGTTTCAAGTGATATTTTCAGCATGGCTCTTCTACGAGGTGAGTTTTGTCAGTGTAGCTTTTCAGTCTGTTGATAACATTAATGATATAAAACTAATAAATATATACATATAGCCTGTTAATTATAATCAAGAACCAACTTTATACCGCAGTCTATGACGATCCTTTATCCAAACCTGGTACCATTGTCATTCTTTAGTTATCGTTTGATTATTTATTACTATTATTGATCCACGTAAATTTTTCACATGATAACTTTGGTCCAGGATCGATTGATGATCGTTGAACGAGCAGTGATCCCAGGGAATTATCAATGAGATTGAAAAGTATTAAACGATGAACTAAAATGAATCAATTGAGATGATTCGGAACAGAGATAATAATTGTTCATAAAAATAATAATCATCCCTTGTTGATAACTCTTATCGGTGATGCTGCGAGTAAGTCAAGAGCGGATAACATTTCTTTTGGAAATACAGTGCCTGATGGGCGGATGGTGGGGCCACTATAGCTTTCGCTGTCAACCTGTGGACTATTCGAACAGCCCGACGGCGGTCAGGGTAAGTAATATGGCCTAAGTTCTTACAGCACTATTGACAGTGAAAGAGAGAAGGGGAGGAGACGTCGACATAAGGGAGACACCGAGATCACGTGACGAAAATCGACCTGAGATCACAACCGATCATCATCTGGAGCTTGTATATGGATCGTTGGAATAAGTGGCCGTAGATTATGCTTGATGTATACGCTTTCTTCTGTACTAACAAGCTTTCCAGAGTAAGCGGCCTGAGCTCGTAGTTGCGCATGCGTACTGCTCGAGATCGTAGCTGATTGGTTAAACCCTTGCGACGGAATCGCTGTTAATGGCATTGGCAGTTTGCAATGGCGACGGATACCTTTGTGTCAGTATGATAATGTCACCTGTTGAATGAACACTGTTAATTAGAAAAAAAAAGACATTTTCATTTGCTATATCATTTTTGCGATACGTAGTATCATTGAAAATTGAAAAAAAAAGTGTGTGAAATACCTTCCGAGCTTTCTTATATGTACTTTGCAGTAGCGATCTGAACCATTCAGTAGTAAGGATGACGTCTCAGTTATTGACTAGTATACCAATAATTGACAGTATGTGCTTTGACTGTAGCAAAATATACAGTACTGACACAACTGTCGATTACTCATAGACTGGTTGATGATTGGGACATCGACCTTACTAATCCTGATAAATTTTTATTCCTCCATGACAAAATTATCCTGTAGATCGAATTTTCGTATTTTCTTGTATTTCCATAATATTCAACAAAAATTTACGTATTTTGTATCTTCAGAGTCGTTAACGCTGTTACCTCGTGCCTCACGTGAGTCAAGATGGCTTCGCCAAGTCCTGAGGAAGTGAATATGATCTTAAAGACAAAAATCATATGTTTCCCGACCAAAAAACAACAACTTTTAAATTTGCAAATAATTATCTGATAGAATATCATCGCCCACTTTAACACTCGATAGGTCAAAGTCGAACATTGCGTCAGATTAGTTCTTTCGGAAGACTGGTATTCTTCCATGTCGCTTGAGACTACTAGCTAACCTGACGTCTATAGTCGATGCTTTAGGAATGACCAAGGTCGCAAAAGTGATTACAAAAAAAATTAAAAAATAAAAAAAGTATACCGAAAGCAGTCGCTCATTATTATTAATAAAAATCGTATGGATGCGAACGGTTGTTGGTTATGGTTATTTATCATTAACTAAGGACTGGCCTGTGGTCGGATGTGGTTGCAGATAGGAATGTCCGGATGGCTGACGGGGGACTATTCTCTAAGGTGTCAGCCGGTAGACTACAGCGATCGACCCCAAGTATTGAGGGTGCGTTTCCTATTAACAGCGAAAATAAAAAACTCCTACTCTTTTTTCAATTACTCTGTAATAGCACTCTTGTCAACCTAGACGCGGATTCAATTGTCCAAAACAAATTGTCCTGGTCGACTTCACAACTGGCTATATCTTTTGCGAATTTTCAATCGCACACATATATATATATTTTTTTTATTATATATTTTATATATATATATATATATATATAATAATAGTCATATATATTGTATAATAAAAAGAACAAAAAAATATATATATATATCACAGTACGCCTGTCTACTTCATAAACTATCTCGTAGTACACGTAAAACGTAAAGCTAATGCAAAAGTAGTTAAACACTTGGCTAATGCAATTAACAGCACATAGTACATAACATCACCACATACATACATCTTTAAACATTTTTTTCTTTTTCTTTTCCTTCAATCAACATTTAAAGACTGCACAGTTACTCGTCAGTTCTCACGTCGTTATTTAATCCACTGTTGTTACTCGTTTACTTTATACATGCTAATATATCAGACACCACAAGACTCATGTAAACAAACAGACAGTTTTATTATCAATTGTACTCTTACTGTTAGTGGGAAGAGGCCCGGACATGTAACACTAATGAATATTTCTCCCAAATGCAGATGGTCTATGCTAGCTGGTGGTATTACTTCTCAAAGTTCACGGAATTCATGGACACGGTAAGTTGATTGCGATTGAATCAGAAACGAAATGATTTTTAAGAAGTGGAAAAAATCATTACTGCACGACGGAAATGTGATTGGATAATGTGAAGTTTTAATTGCAGATTTTCTTTGTACTGAGAAAGAAAAATGATCACGTGTCCACTCTTCATGTGATCCATCACGGTTGCATGCCCATGTCCGTCTGGTTCGGCGTCAAGTTTACACCCGGTATGCATTATAACAATACCACCCTAAATATAGAGTCTTGTAGTACATAGAGCTCTTTGAATGTTTTGCGATGCAACGGCATTGCGTAGGCGATTCGCTTGTAATAGAGAAAGCGAAAGGATTGTCGTCTCGCCGTTGGAATTTTGTCCAACCTCGAGAAAAGGCGGATGTCACTCCACCTAAGCTATTATATACATAAATATTATATGTATAAATGGTTTAACGATAATATTTATTAAGAAATAATGTCATTTGATTACAGGCGGTCACTCGACGTTCTTCGGACTCCTGAACACCTTCGTTCACATTGTCATGTATTCTTACTATCTCCTTGCTGCCTTTGGCCCGAAAATGCAGCCCTACCTCTGGTGGAAGAAATACCTCACTGCCTTCCAGATGCTTCAGTTTATCGCCATTATGGTTCACGCCTTCCAGCTTCTCTTCATCGACTGCAACTATCCAAAGGCATTTGTCTGGTGGATCGGCATGCATGCCGTTATGTTCCTCTTCCTCTTCAATGAATTCTACCAGCAGAGTTACGCGCAGAAGAACCTGAGGAAGGCGAAGGCTGCAGCAGCCAAGGCGATGGCGAACGGAAGTGCTGGCACAGAAATGTCAAACGGCGTGGCCAATGGTACGGCTGGCTCCAGCAAGAGCGCCGCGGGCTCCTCTAGTGCCAACGAGGCGAACCTCGCCAATGGATCGGCTAGCAGAAGAAGAGATGCTGCCGATTATTATGTTAAGGGCGAGAGTCTTGCCGCGTCTGAATTAAATCTCCGAAAACCCTTCGTCTCGAGCGAGTAAGGATTATTTAAAGAACAAAAATGCATGAGTTTCGTTTAACATCGTCCAGAAGACCCGAGAGAAACGGTCGAATGTACGCATGCGCATACGTTAAGACCACGCAGATCAATTGCGCCATCTATCGCGATGTACATACACCGGGTACAACTATAATATTTCACGTATTTTAACGTATCGAATTGTATTGTAAGATGGTGAGTGGTCCTGTGTGACACGATCCTGTGACAGTGGTCCTATAAACGTAACAGACTCGTATCAGGCAGTGCATACGAGGTTTCTCCCTGGGACAGGACAGCGGCGTCCTTATCATAAAGTTTTAAACTAAAAAAAAATTGGTCGAGCAGAGTAGAAAAAATTCCGTAAATACGTACATCCGCGTTTAACTGGGTCTGTGATATCGTGATTACGTTAAATCATCGAAATCGAATGCCACGTCGATGATTTAATCACTCGGATCTCAATGTCCTGGAGGAAGTGGATGGAAGAACGGACTAAGGCCTCGAGGATGATGGATCCTTCGCAAGAGTACCTATGCTTTTCACGGAATTGCTGTTTTAAGTCCTTCTGTGAATTTTTTTAAGATCGTTAAACATCCTGGATATACAGTCAAGCCAAAAAATAAAATTGATGGCCATTCGATGTTTGTCATCGAGTCAACACAGGAATTTATATTCACGATGATGACACGGTTACGGCTGATCCTTGTACTTTGAAAAAAGAACAAACACATCTCGATGAGCCAACGGTGATAAAAATCGCAAATGATTTAAACGTTATTATCGAAAATCATACTCGCCAATCCTTTCGAGCCGCAGCACATTTCGAAACAATCGTTTCAAAATCGATTTTTTGGGACAACAAACTAATTGAGTCTTCCTTGTCCACGTACATACAGAATACAGATCAGCTTCACAGGGAAATAGTATATGCACAATAACAATTATTGTACACAAATAATGAAAATGCTATCATGAGCGATTAACACGAGCGTAATTCAATTCGATGGCGCGAGACAGGAGTGATGACTGTTCTTAAATGATTATAGCTCATGCATTAATATATACACATATATATGTTACGACATCAGCTATTTTTCACTCTTGTTGCGTCTTTGGTCATCCTGTATATAGGTAGGCTAGTTTTATACTATTGTAAATCAAAGTAATGGCCATTATGCTCTCAACCTCGCCCCGGCTCTTTAATAAACCTTAAAAACATCAAACCCTTTCCCTTAAAGAAGAAGGAAAAATAGTGTTGTCACGTTGCATACTTGGAAGAAAAAAAAGAGTCCTTACCAAGTTCATGCACATAATACTAATTAATATATATTTTATATATATATATACAAATTATTAGAGATGCGGCTTTGTACATAACGTTAATGTAAAGAATTTTTCAAAAGCGCGGGATATTTCAAAAGTCAACACACTCGCTCTGACAATCATTTTATGTATAGCGTCGATACAAAGGGCGGGCGTCGGTTGTTTCGAACTTTTGGCGCATCTCGCGCGCATTTAAGGTAGACCGTAATGATATGCAATCTTATTGGAATTGTAATAGGTGTTTCTTTTTTTAATTACCAATAGGCGCACTTGTAGACAGTCGTGTTAACAGACGAGTATGCGGAAGACCTATTTCGCGGCGAATCTTACGGTTGTTTTGTTGCAAGAATCTTCGCCACGAATGCAAGAGAACTGCCAGTCATCAAATGTCGAATAATCTTTTACGCGATATAATAAAATTATGAGAATCTTAATCGATAGTCCATCGATGTATATTTTGAGGTTTCTTTTCTTCTCAGTACTACTGGTACTTTATAGACAGATGAATCATTCATATATATTTTTCTAATGGACCTTTATCGGACTACGAAATTGCGTTTATCGGTTAAAATCAATCAACTATTGTACACAGACACTATGTATCTTGCGAGAAATAAATGGTTTATTATTATTATTATTCTACTGCTGCATATCATTGATCTCTAACGTCACTTGACCGATTTTAGTCATAATGTTTTACGCACGATCTCTATATGTAAACGCATCGTTAGAAGACGCCAATAATATGACTGAAGCTGACTAGATTATTACGTACAAAATTCAACAAGAACAGATGTAGCCGTCACGCAGCCATTTTTGTCAGAATGACATTCAGTCACGTCAAGCCTATAATAAAACTGTCGAATACGCGACCAAAATAAAAATTATGTACATTGAATTTTATTCCAGAAATGTCGCTGGAAATGACTGTTACTGAACATTGATCTTAGTCAAACGCAAAAGAGCGTTCAAGAATTAATGAAAAAGGGATGTTTGTTACACTTAGATGACTCAGTGGCAATTGCCTGATAATTTCTTCATTTAATAAGATCACTGTGCAAATTAAACAGATATACGAGATGAATAGTAATAACCATATCAGTTTTATTGATGCAGTAATAAATTGTGTAATAATGAGAATATAATTATTAAACTTGTCTTTTTTACACGGAATTCCTCGTTTAGGTTAGTAAGGTTAATTTGTGCTCGTTTGAGAATCACTGTTAAAAGTCTTCTGCTTCGCGTGAACATCTGAACTGTCAAGATTGTTGAATATTGTGTTTAGAGACGTGAGATTGTGCGTTTTTGTATTGACAATTGAGGACGTAGTTATTGTGTTTTACTCGGATAAAGTTTATTGAGAATTCGGAGATTTGGGGAATATTTTATTTTATATGGTTAGCAGGTGTTCAGTATAGTTGAAGTTTCGTATCTGACTAGCGTGGTACACGCCTTGCAGCAGCACGGCCACAGCCACAGGCTGACGTCGTTCGCTGATCGCTCTATGCGAACGGCTACATGTCAAATTTCAATTCAAGTACCGTGCAGTAAGCAAGTGTTTTCGATTAACTGGACTTGAATTTAACGAATCTAATATGTTGGCGTTAATCAACCGAATTCTTGACTGGTTCAAGTCTTTATTCTGGAAGGAGGAAATGGAACTCACGCTGGTCGGACTGCAGTACAGTGGAAAGACCACCTTCGTTAATGTCATAGCGGTAAGACGTTGCTTTTATGAACATTGTGCTGAAATTATGAATACATGACTTTTATCAGTTTATACATTTTTTATATTATTTTGTTTACAACTTCTTTGCACTGTTGCTAGCCCTTTAAAACAAACAGCCAACCGTATTGGTTAGGTCCTATACTCTGTTCTCCTCAAGTTCCTAATCCTTTTGACAATCTGTTTCTAATATGTTGTCGTTTACCAGGATGGTTATATTTATCTGTGACTATTCTTATTCGCAGTCTGGACAGTTCAGCGAGGACATGATACCAACTGTGGGTTTTAATATGCGTAAAATAACCAAGGGTAATGTAACTATTAAAGTTTGGGATATCGGAGGCCAGCCAAGGTTTAGATCAATGTGGGAACGATACTGTAGAGGAGTTAATGCCATTGTCTATATGGTGGATGCTGCTGATTCTGAAAAAATTGAAGCTAGCCGTAATGAGCTTCACAGTCTTTTGGACAAGCCTCAGTTAACTGGCATTCCTGTATTGGTGCTTGGTAATAAGAGGGATTTGCCTCATGCATTAGATGAAAATGGGCTTATAGAGAGAATGTAAGTAGCAATGTCAGCAGTTTGACTCATTGGATAGTGTGTATATAATAATACAACATAACATCTATTTCTTTCCAGGAACTTATCTGCTATCCAGGATCGCGAGATATGCTGCTACATCATTTCATGCAAGGAAAAAGACAATATCGACATAACGTTGCAATGGCTCATAGCACACTCTAAAAGTGGTGTTCGCTAATGTGCAAATAAACGTGCAGTTTATAATATGGGAGCCCAAGACACCAATGAACGGAATTGGGATCAAATGATAATTGGGAGTGATGAAGCGTTCGCTAGATTATGTTTTGAAATCAAGTCATTATCGTAGCCAATTTCTTAACTGTAAGCTTCAGCCAATCAAAGTTCGATGATTCGAATAATGGCAAATTAAAGGTATGCTTATGCAAGAACGCTCATGCGAATTATAGTAATGTATGAAACATCTTAAGGGCGTAATAGTGTTAAGGGAAATTTTTATATTTTCGTTTTGAAAACCGTCTAGGTCTATGTGCTTTTACTTTAAATTTATTTAACGTAATAAAGCTTAAAGGATATGATAAATACAATGGTAACTATATGATACGGTATGATACAGTACAGCAACTAAGGCAAAGGTATTAATTATAAACAATTCTCAAAGTTACAAAAGTTCGCAATTAGATACCATGATCAATCAAGTCTTATATCTACACCTCCCACATATTTAAATCATTAAATAATTAATTTAGAATGATTTACGATCTTCAGCATATTTATTATAATTCGTAAAATATCGTATGACCGTTGTGTTATGTATATATAAAGGAATAAAATATGTACTCCATTTTTAAGTGGAAGCTTGACTACTAATGTATCCTTGAAAAATTTGCTCTTGAGGCAATTTTATTTATGCTCTTTATACTTATAAGGTAGATAGGCAGTGAAATTTGAAGCCATCTAGGTTTTTCAAACGGAACTAATGGCCGCCTCAGAAATAATATTACTATCGAACCTTCTCGCTATGCGTAAACGATCGTGACAGCGACATCATTCAGAAAGTCTAGTGACGCGATTGACGCTGTGATTCAGAGAGGTTCATTTTTGTTGTATAAAATAAAATTTACGTCTTTTATTTGAGGAAAATAAAGTTAGGCGACTTGTGAAAATGTCAGCGGTAGAAAACGACGATCCGTATGCTCACGTAGCGAAGAGCACGTTAAAATTAAAAGGGGATCAATCTGTCAGTAAAAAGTAAGTATTTCTGTTATTTTAGGTTGTAAACAAGAATGTTAGTAAGGTTATGTACTTTTAACATTTTTGTTACGTAGCACGAAAAAGAAGTTTTATTTTTATAAATTGTTTATCTCAGAAAGAAGCATAAAAAGGAGAAGGAAAAAAAGTTGGTCGAAGTTTCCAAGATTATTGAAGAAGACAAAACTAAGACAGTGGAAATTAAAAGGACGAAAGCTGAACTTGCCTTTCAACAAATGCAAGAAAAAATGGTGAGATCGATAAACGTTAATTAATAATATTAATAAATTATGGAACGATATCTTACACTGAATATCATAATTGTTTACAGCAAACAGAAAGAATTAAACAGAAGGCTTCAATGACACATAAGCAGCGCGTTGAAGTGTTCAATAGACACCTTGACAGTCTAACGGAACACTTCGACATTCCTAAAGTCAGCTGGACTAAATAAATTTTTTCAAAATTTGTCAGATCAGGTGTTTTTATTGAAATAATTTATAAAAAAAAATAATTTATGTCGGATACTGTTCCCTACTTAAAGGAGAGGAGTACTAATCAGAAAAATATTAAATGTATTAGCATCATTTTAATAAGTAGCTCTTGCTTACAAATGTGTTAAAAAATTCCCAATGTAGAATGTATATAAATTCATATGATAAAATAAAGAATACATATTGTACTATTTTATAATCACTAATAATTCAATTTGCACAGATGTCGATCATAAAAATGTAGATCTTTTAGAAAACAGAGAAGATTCCAGCATATGTCCTTATTGACACATTGAAAAATATTTTAAAAATTACTGTATATCAAAAGTATCTATAAAATCTTAGAATGTAGTCAATGCACAGCAACATTGATTAAGAAAAGCATATGACTCGACTTGTCAAAAGAAAAAAAACAGTCAATATGACAACAATGAGATATGCATCGTAACTAGAATGTTAGCTGCATTACAATAATCTATTGAGATTCGGCTTATACCTTTACAATCTTGTGCTAAAAATGGACGGAAAAAGTTCATTGTTCATGAGAAGGCACTTACGGAACGACAAATTAGATTTCATTCCACACATTTTGTTTTAAAAATTCAACTTATCTTTTTAAAATATGAAATTCATCGTATTCATGTACTAAACACTTCTTCGATGCGAGATTCCTCTTCTTGTTCTTCTTATATTTTAAATACTTATACCTCATCAGGGTTAATGAAGTTTTAGTACACCAGATTATAGAAACTGGTAAAGACTACAATGAAAGAAGCTGAGGTCGAGAAGGTCAATGTATTACCAGTGCCAACAAAGTGGAATATTTTCTTATAATTTTCGCTTTCCACCCAGGGATTGCTACCGTCGTCAAAGTGCATCGGACACTGGTCACGTTCACGTTCATATTCCTAAGCATATAAGTTATTTGACATTCTTGTAAGGCGTATATAAGTAAATATGAATAATTGAAAATACCTGTAATTCCAGGGCAACTGCAGCACCCTCAGAATAGTTGCTACTAGTGACGTCTTGCTTAAGGTCACAATATGGTCCTAAGGCTTGGGACATCAAAACTCTATTTAAATCAGCTCTCTGATATACCCAACAGCGATATTTGCTGAATGGATCGAGTTCATCGTATGTGATTAAATATGATTTCAAATTTTCTTTCCAAAAACCAATGCACTTCATTATGTAATCCGGTGTACCTGAGAACATAAAAATATATAGATCGTGCAATTGAAGAACTCTTTAACACATTGAAATTTTATTAAGAGTTACTTACTGTAAATATCAACAGGTCTTCCTAGATGATCGACGGACAAACAATAAGTCTCATCGATAGCGACTTCCTTCTGATCCGTGTCGCATACGGAAAAGTCAGAGATATTTTGTTTGCAGTAAATATTGGGACGTGGTGAGAGTGTAACGCCGCCCAAAATTCTTGTTTCGAAAAGGATGTCACCTTTTTGAGTGAACATATATTTTCCAGCTATTGGACAGCGTACGGGTACCGGATGTTTTGCTAAAAAAAAAACAAAGATGGAGAACAAAAATCATTGGAAATAATATTAAGATGCATGAGCTATTTAATTGCTAATAATAAAAATAAGAAAGTTACCCAAGAATAGATCATATTTCCAAGATTCTTTATTTTTAAACTGTACCCAGGAACAAACTGTGTGGAAATTATCTTTGATGACTGCAATTCCACGCCGGTATCTAATAACGTTGTGATGCTGTGGTACAAAATCAAAGCACACATAGTCCTTTTGACTGTAAATAATATGTTTTTGTTAATCTCCCAAAGTATCGGCATAAGATCTCATAAATATACTTACCATCCGTCTACGGTCAGTCTAGCCATCATGACTCTGGTGTCTCTTTGTTCACGGCATACGTAGATGGTGCGTCTGTAACGACCTTCGTCAGGATACCAGGTCTCAATTATGTGAGTTTCATTGATAAAGATGTCAGCCTCGATGTTAGCTGTGTTGATCCACTCTCCTGTCATATTTTCTGGCAATCGACAACCTGGTTCTACTACTTCGGCTTTCACTGGTGTCACTCTTAGGCGTTCAGGACTTTTCTCCACGGTCTTTAGTGTGTTACATTCAGCTGTTATGGATACTCCTATGTATAGATCGTCATCGCGATTCTTCAGGAAGCAACGATACTTTTCATCCTTTCTTGATTCCTTTGTGTTGGCTACTGCAAAGAAGTGGTTCTTGTCCACGAACCAATCACCAAGGCAACTGTACTCCACCACTACGTAAGTTTAGTAACGGGACATTAATAACTGTGGATCCTTTAAAAAATAAGAGCAAAGTTAAATATTAGGCTGTATACTTACATGCATTAAAAGTGTCTTTCATGCCAGCACATTCTTTATAAGTAATATTAAACTTTTGATTCGTTATAAGGAATTGGGTTCCGGCAGTTTGGCAGGATCGTATTTGAGCATCTGGATGTGAACATTCACCAGTGAATCTGAAGCGGTTCTATCACATAATTATTATAATGAGAATATATACAATGTATACGTAAGATTATATTTTGCGGAGAAATAAAACTATTGTACCTGATACGCAAATTGCCATACTCCTTCTAATGAAGAACGGCAGTTGACAGGCACATAATTCTCAGAGAATAGCGTAATTAGCTGCTGATCGGGATGTAAACCTTTGCAGACATTTTCTACTGTAGGTTCAACTTCTTGAGGCAAATTTACACAACTACCTGTAATAGATAAGAGAACGAATGTATTAAAGTTTATCCAATACTAGAACAAAATTTTAATCTATCTAACTTATACATACTTTCAAGTTTCTCAAGTACATTAACAGTTCGAACAAGAAGCTTGATACAGTGATAACACGTAGACTTTTGGAAAACAAATGTGTAATTGACATGAAATTCTTCAAGCATGTTTATGCAAAATCCTTTGTTTGTCATAGTATCAGCATTTATTTCAGTCAGAGTATTACGTCCATTTTCCCAGGAAAACCATGATCCTCGTATCACTAAAGGTATTTGACATGGGCTCCCTTCCTTGGCATCGGCTAAGAGACCTTGAAGAAAAAAAAATTAACATTAAGCACCATAACGAATAAATTAAAATATCCTACTAGAAATCTTTCATTAAAAGTTAAATGACTAATCAGTCTAATGATCAAACTGTGACGTATATATAAGACTATCATCCCGAACTTACCACACAGAGCTGCAAAAAGTATTATAGATAACAGAAAATGGATTGGATTTTTCATGGTTACACGTTACAAATAAATCCAATACTAAAAAAACACTAATATCTAACTTAATTATTTCAATTTATGATCAGGACGCACACCCAAACATAACGCATAGCCAGTGATATCCACGCATAACGCCCAGCCCATCCGCGGTTCTGACCTCTGACAGTGCTGCTTTCTGAATGATTAACATTTACTAGGTATTTTAATGTGTTCATTATCTCTATCGGTAAATAAGAAAATTCATCGCAAGGAAATCGGTAACTGGCATAGTAGTTATCCATTCAAGATACATAAAAACCGGTTGAGAATGCTTTTCTTATTAAACTGTAAATATTTATATTTTTATTTATATTAGTCAGTACAGTAGAAAGAAGACACGTTAAGGCAAGTTTATGGATTTAATTATTTCTTTACATTTTCAGTATTAACAATAATGATGATCTTTTTCTAAAATCTATTATTAGGTTCATTTATTTACTTGAAGTATCGGTCACGTTTGATACCCATGTGAGGAAGGATTCTACAGGATTTTTATGGGTGAAAATATATAAATCATGACAGATTGTTTGAAGAAACCAGCTTTATTTGTAGGATCAGTTGAGGGGAATATTAATCTTTCCGTACCACCAGCAACGGGTGAGGAATATATCAAACGTGTTGTGTAAGTATACAGGTTACTAAATTGTTTAGTAGGGTTGTTACTTTATGTTACCGTTGTCATTGGTAATAATTTACTGCTATGTTTGAAATACTTTATATTTTTCTAGAGCCGAAGCGCAAAATTGTGATGACGTAATGGTAGCACAGATAGATAGGAGATTGCTGAAGGATACCGGTGTGTACGTGAAAGGCGTAAGTCACAGAATAATTAGAGAACTATTTTAGTTCCGTAGAATTATTAACATGTTATTACTGTTAAGTTGGCAGGATGCGTTACAGCTCCACATTCGGTAGCACCTACATCGGAATGGCAGAAATGTCAAGTTGCAGACTTTTCTGATATTAAATTATATGTTGCTCGTTTAAAGAGTGAGATCCAAACTTGCAAACGAAAATGGAGACCATCAAGTATTTGCCTGGTAATTTTTATAGTATCAATTATATAGTCTTAAAGTCTTTTATTCTTGTAGATACTATTGAACGCTTTACTTTTTGTTATTTCAGCCTGAAGTTGATGATAAGAGTCGTTGGATACAATTTTGCTTAGGATCAAGCACGGTTGACGAAGGATGCAAATCCAATGACCCCACACTAGACATTTTATTTTCTATGAATCAACCGACCATCGAACAGGTGTTGGAATATCTGATTGAATTTGTTGAAAATCAGAAAAGACTTGACTATGATCTTGGAAGATGGATATACGCGCTCTTAGTAGTTCTTGAAATTCCTTTGAATCCAGATATGTGTTCCTGCTTGCGCTCCTTAGCAAGAATATGCTCTGTCCTTCGAGCCGACTTGGTAATATTTCTGTATGATCTTTTTCGTTCTGTACACTGCTTTTATCAATAATAACTAATATCAACTTAAATTTGTTTTAGAGTCCAACAAAGACATCTCAGATAACTGTATTAAATTTATTTATCTGTTTGGTTGCACGCTACTTCCGTCAATTAGACTTAGCGGATCCTTGACAGGGTCACTATCGTATAATTTTACACTATAAAATAAATCAATAAGTAATAAATAATGATTATAGAATTGTATACAATACTGTTCGAGTACAATAGGTAATGAAAAAATTACAGCCATAATTAACTATAAAGTTTAATTATAACCATCGGGTTTGGTTAAATAAAAGTATATTACAATATTAGATCGATAAGTAGGTGGATCAAATTTTCAAATTATCTTAAGCTAAGTTTTCTTGGTCTTGAAGAAGTGCAGTTGCTAATCTTTCCAAATCATCAAAACTAAGATTATTTACTTTATTCTTCAAGTCCTTTATCAACTCGTTGACTATCGACTCTGTTTCTGATTCTGTATAATAATGCCTTAATACTCTTGACATTTCGTCTCTTAACAGTTGTGTGCCAGATTGACTACGGGATGATTTTCCTTCGATCGATTCACCTACTGCTTTTTTAACCACTAAATTCAGCTTGGTTCCATCCTTGATGCCTGGGTAGAAACTCAAGGGATTTTCATCTGAAATAATTTAGGTACAATCATATCTTTTGAAGCACATATTCATCTATTAATCATGATCCATTCCAAGTATCTAAAAACTCTAATTACCTGCAAGAGCTTTGCCCGTCAGTAACAATTTCTGTTGAGGAACGTCGATCCCTAAAAGGCTGCTCACTTTATTCTTTAACTCCAGAATAGTTTCTGAAGGCATGATCTGTAAAAAGAAATATAAATTCAACTTAAGGCGTAGACCTGTTGGATTATTAATAAAAAAAATGTATTTGTTTATAAGTGTACGATTTCTTTAAAACATCATAAAACAGTTATATCGATAAAATATTTCAGTGACAAAGTTATGAAAAAAGTACAAACAAATTATTAGTAATTGTGAAACTGTTAAAAATAAGATGAAATAGTATGTGGCGATTACTGGAGAAACGTAATAACAAATTTCCAAAATTAAATTGGAGCCTCGTAAAATGATAAAAATAATTAAAATATCGACATTGCTACTTACATCAACGACGCATTCTTTTCCTTGAAGAATTTTCACGATAACTTTCATGATGCAATTTTTTTTTTTTTACTTGGACTAAAATTGATTCAACTTACAACACGTTTAATCAAATTCTTTCGAGCATCAAAAACTTCTTGATCATCAATGAAAGTTCGAACATTTTATCATAGAGGTTATGTTTGCAGTACACCACTGATATACATGGGCAAGAACTATGGTGAACTATGGAACATGAAGCCAAACCAGTCCTTCGAACATTAGACCATTCTCTCTACTTTATCGACCACTGATTTACCTACAAAACAGTACGAGATAATATATTTATTTGTAGCTGCTTTACCGATCGATATATTTCTTGGCGGTTCTTCGAAACATTTAAGATCAGTTAAGATTTCTGAGGTTAGTTGACAAGAGAGTTCTTACTTCATATATAAGGTGTGATTAGTAAAATCATGAGTGATGAAGAAAACAATGTCAATTCATCGACAGAAGATGAACAGAAGGAAAAAAAAGAATCTTTCACTATTAACGCAAATATCAATCAAATAACTTGTCAACAAGATTTAACACCGCTCTTTGAGAAAAGTGATCATAGTATCAATAAGATTCACTTGTCAGAGGTATGCATTCTAAGGATCTAATGAAGGTGTTATTCGTTATATTTATATTTCATTCCGTATTTTACTTTAATTTGCAGGTTCCATGGATTTGTAAGGAAGAACCATGTCAATTGGGAGTAGACGAAGCTGGTCGAGGACCTGTTCTTGGTCCTATGGTATATGGGATTGCATATGCTCCATTATCTAAGAAGGAACTATTAGTAGATTTAGGATGCGCCGATTCAAAAAGTCTGACAGAGGAACGAAGAGATGCAATCTTTGATATGATATGTAATGAATCTGACAAGATGGGATGGGCTGTAGAAGCAATTTCTCCTAATGTCATTGCTAATAGCATGTATCGTCGATGTAAGACATCTCTAAATGAAGTGTCGATGAACTCTGCTATTGGACTGATTCATAAAGCTATAGAGGCAGGTGTAAACATAGCTGAGGTATATGTCGATACTGTGGGAAAGCCAGAAAAATATCAAGCAAAACTCCAGGAAATATTTCCTCATTTCAAAATAGTTGTTGCTAAGAAAGCTGATTCAACTTATCCCATTGTCAGTGCTGCCAGTATTTGTGCAAAAGTATCTCGAGATCATGCATTACGTGCCTGGCAATTTCGTGAAGGTTCCAATGAGAATCAATTTGGTAGTGGATACCCAAGTGATCCTGTTACCAAGAAATGGTTAACAAGCAATGTGGACCAAGTTTTTGGGTTTCCACATATAGTCAGATTCAGTTGGTCAACTGCAGAAAAAATTCTCGCATCAGATGCCCTGGCCGTCGAATGGGAAGATTTAGAGAATGAAGAATCGCCTGTCGAACAAAAGATCTCCAAATACTTTGCAAAAGTGAATACCCAAACGAAAGTCCCAAAACCAACGAAACACTCATTTTTCAGAGAGCGCCATCTCTCGAGCACCAGTGATTTGTGACAATAAAAAAAAAAACAGGAAAGGAGTATCAGATTAATTGGCAAAATACCTCATTTATATTGGACAATTTATTTTTTATTCATCGTATAGAAATATCTTGTGTGAAAAACAGAAAGGAGCAAGTAATTTTATAATAAATCAATATTCCGATATAACATTGGTTTTATTACTGAATATTAAATTAATTAAAATTAATTTCACTTATATACATATGTACAGTACTCGTATAATTAGGTAGATAAAAGTATAATAATACGCACAATACCTCTTTTACTCTATTATAATAATTAACAATTAGGAATGTCTAGGGTGAAAATTCACTTACTGTTAATAGACACATGCTAAATTCACACATCTTAACACGGCTAATATGTAATATCGTAAGGGTAATTGATATCGACTAGATTAGTAAAAGCTACAATGACGAGAGTTGACAATGAGCGTACGAGTTTTCCTTTTTTTTTTTTCATTTTCCATTTAAAAACATAATGATTAAGG
The DNA here is from genome assembly GCA_031001745.1 of Hartigia nigra. Taxonomy (NCBI): domain Eukaryota; kingdom Metazoa; phylum Arthropoda; class Insecta; order Hymenoptera; family Cephidae; genus Hartigia; species Hartigia nigra. Next base: position 67,263 of record JARPRG010000126.1, on the reverse strand, counting down.
TATATCCTGTTTCCGGCATTGTTATTCAACCTACCGAGAAATATCCCTCCGATATCGAGCACTGTCATTCAAACTCATTGATCATCCTACAAACAAGAACATCCATGCGTACCGAGAGGTCGTAGGTTCGCAGTCCCAGTGTGGTTCTACGATTCGTCGAACACAAAACCATGGCAAAGGACTATGAATGACAGTAACAATAACCTCGATTAAGAGAATGTGTAATGAAACATAATGGGCAATATAACAGTAGCGAATTGACATCGAGTCTTTGATAAATAAAGACGATGAAGGAATAATTGGCGCGCATTTACTCGTACTACATTCTTCTTACCTCTATCAAGACATCAATCAAGGTTCGACCTAACGACTGACCCTCTTATTTATGCATGGTGTCTATTATACAGATATAAAAAGTGTTAAATTCACGATACGATTTGCTAATTGCAAATATAAAAAATAGAAACAACGTAGATAATTTCGTGGTTATTTTTTTCTGGTATTTTCTCTTTCTTTTTTAAAGAGAATATAGGAATTCAGGAAGTCTCAGACGGGAGAGGAAAGAGCGTAAGGGCGGGATTACTTCAGTTGTAGATTCTGAGACGATGAGCTTTTTTTGTTGCTTTTTTGGAAGAGCATATAGGTCGAGCTCTTATCGCAATGAAAATAACACCAGAAGGATCGACAATAGATAAGTTCCTGCGATCGTCCTGCTTCCGCTAGCTGAAACAATGCAATGATTTCGTTCGCATTGAAACTTTTATATACCAGATAATTGTAAAATTGTTAAAACTAATTAACGAACGAACAAATGAATGTAGATGAACGGAAGACGGTAAGGAAGGAAGTAAGAGCTGTAAGAGTGAATGAAGGTGTCTTTCATTGTGTCTATAGGTATCTCTCTCTCACCTAGTATATGTTCAGCATGCGTGTGACCTTGCGCTCTGGTCTCCCTGCTCTCCATAACCGGTGCTTTTAACGGCCGGTCACCCTCTATACTGAGCTCATTCGATTTCCAATAGATGGTAGCTATCGTAGCGAGACACTTTATCTTCATGTCACCTCGTTTGAAGTGCTTCGCCCGAAGGCGAAATTCCAGTCCGAGTACGGCGGTCTGCAATCCCTCCCGATCGACTTCCGTGATATGAGGTCCATGTAGATATTGCGGGTCGACCTGTCAGGTCAGAGCAATTAGCACCGAGGTCAATGCTCGGCCAGATAAAAATAATAGTTGGCAATACACTTGGTTGCTAGTATATATGCATTGTATGCACATAGTTATATATGAAAAAGCCATTCGTTAACCTACGATTATTTGGTCTATGTGACTACGAGTTATCGTAAAAGTCCTACCGGTTCGCCGTTGATAAACCAACTGAGCATGGCGGGCGGTTTTGATCTTGCTGAGGTGCAATTGAAGCGAACCACGTCCGTTACCTGATAGCGATGCCTTCCGGGTCTACCAGTGATCACAGGACCATCTTCCGGCAAAGCTGAAAGATACATTAAGTCTTTATGCCATATTTTAAATTTTTTCATTCACATCGGTTATCACGGTGCAAACGAGGTAAGTAAGTTCAAGTAGATGCCCCTACTCACCGACCACCTGCATATTCGAATGGCCCGAGACGGTTTGAAAAGATGGCGCCTCTGCCGAAACCTCGCATCTGTAGAGGCCAGAGCTCATGAGATTCACAGAATTGAGGACGACCGATTTTTCCGTGGAATTGTGAATCTGAAAGTACAGGATATATCCGCTCTAAAGTATTTGCCTGATAAAAAAGGGTAACAAGATCACTAAAAAAAAGTCAATGGCACAATACAGCATAGAGACCTCGAAAAATACGGAAAGCTCTATCGACCGGTCATTTCCACTGTAATATCGAGGGCCTCGACCTGGTAATTCCACGTAGTTTCGCGTTTCCAGGCGCCGTGCGGAAATGTCAAGAGTTCCTGCGATATTAACGACTACATTATAGACACCGATTTACCGCATCCTGGCGACCCAGTGTGAAATGTCCTTATGGCAAAAGGGAATTCAGTCGGTACAAAGGAATGCGACTATGTGATAAGTTGACACAGGCCTGACGCTAGTTTTCGAAAAATCCACACAAGAATAACGTGCGAGAGGAGCCGTATAAATTGAAAAGAATAAGAATCAAGAAGAAAATGGTTATGAACGAGTCCTGACGCTGACGTTGACTACTTCCTAGTGGTGTATAAGTTAATCGCACGAGAAGACCATTCATTATCGATAAACTATATATCTATATATATATATCCAGTGAATGGTTCTTACGTCGACGGTGACTCCTGGCAAAGAGAAGACCAGGACCGGCGGCATATCCCTAGGTACGTATCGATAAAATTCATTCCCATCCTTGTACCATTTTACTGAATAGAGACTCTCTCGATCCAGATTAAAGTTACACTCGAGCCTAACGTTCTGTCCGCGTATGACGTGCTGGGGTATCATCACCTCCATCATCCTGAGCGCGTCCGCCCCTGCAACAGAAAAGTCCAATGGCTGAATTTAGAACGTCATCCACGAGTCCAAGGTAAAATACAGTGTTCATTTGGTGAAACCAAGTACCGATAGCGCCACCACGATAACGCGAACCAGATAAAAGACATATAGAGAAAGACCTACTGAATAATGAAATGAAGTTACATTAGGCTACACCTGCCCTCCAGACAAGCTCCATTTGCTGTGGAAAGTTCATATACCCGTCCTGGCTAGTAAAAAGAGTTCACTATTCTATATACATACAAGGTTATTCAGGACTACTGAATCACTAGAAGATATTTCCATCATGGGAATGAATAGAAATCGAATGGACGGAACTATCTTCAGATGATCAAATAGTTTTGAATAACCGTGTATATATCTATCTGAACCTGGTAAAATACCTTTCTTTCCAAATGCATGAATGACCGATACCAATCTACCAGCGTACTCCATATCCAGTTTTTGGGTTTAGTGTCTAGTGTCAGGACGGTGGAAGAGAGTTTTGCTAAAAGGGTCGCCCGAGGGTGCAAGGAATCATTTGCGGCTGATCGCCGGCAAAAAGCACACCCTAATTAGTGGGGCGAGGCAGGTCGAGTGAAGTCGAAGAGTGTAAGTACATGGTATAGTATAGAACCCCTGATGCCTGGTAGGACCTCTACCTACTTGGAGCAGGGAGGACACGCGATTCGTTCAAACGTAGTGGGTAGCTAACCCGGCTCTTATTCATCGGGGTAGAAGTCACCCCGCGTACTCTGAGTCAGAGAACAATCCAACCCCCGCTGTTCAATATGCATGAGTTATCATTCATAACGTTCCAGGAATGAATCATATTCGGCGAGCATACTTTATTCATTACTATATTTGTTTTCTTTTTTATTCTTCTTTTTATCTCCTTCCTGCTTCATTACTTGTTCTATCCATTCGATCCCTCTCTCTTTCACTCTTGTTTACTCGATTATCCTAAGTGAGCCAGAACATGTAAGCCGAACCACGTCAGCGCTGATTCCATCAGTAACGCAAACTGGCCCTGAAGAATGATTTCACTTCCGGATTGGTCATACGACCCTCTTTATCCCACCACCATCTTCCGCTCTACAACTCTGCCCAGGTACCTCAGCCGCTCCTTTTTACCACTCGAAAACGTCGAGAGACATTCGTACTGCACGTTTCTCTTCATCGATTTCTTCGATCGTTCCGATAGATACGACCGTCTCGTTCTTCTCCGTCTGTTCCTCGTGCCATGCCACGTACTTCCTCGTGCAACTCGAGCATCCTTAACCTCTCCAGGATTCTCACAGAGAGTGCGAAAACAAAGTTTCCCGGGAAACCACCTCCATCCGGTCGAACGATCCTGGTGAAATCCGAGAATAACCAAACTTTTCAACGAGATTCTCTGCCTGGGTTCCTTCTTTGTCTCTCTGCTTTCTTTCATTACCTCCTTTTTTCACTTCCCTCTTCCACGGGTCCTACGTACAGGCCTTCGGGCTTTTAACGAAGTAAACTGTTTGCGGCAAGTTCAAGATAACCCGAAGCAACCAGGTTCAAAAGTTACAGCAACTCCGACCGACCGTGGAGATAGCGATTACATCAATATATCAAGTTAGCCTCAAATAAAGTATTAAAAAATACCTACATCAAACACCAAATCAAAGAGTCAATAATGTCACAAAGTTCATATTACAAAAATTCTTGCAATAAACATCTGTGTGTACCAGTAACCCATGAATTTGTATTTTGTATTTTGTATTGTATTGTATTTGTATTTTGACGCACATATATATATATAAGCGAGGTCGGAGAGCAAAGGGGATCAGAAGTCTCGACCCTTCCACCCACCCCTAAAATAAAGGTATTATCGAGGATCTCTCCCGGGTATCCTCACCCTACCGATAATAGTTTCACAGTGGCAAAATGACGTGACACGTAAGTCCCCCAATGTGTCCCAAACAGTTGCTTCATTTCTTTTCAGTATTATTTTACAGAGAAATCGAACACCGCGCGACAGATCAGGAAGCCTAGTATCTGCAGCCACATCAGCTACCTCGTGGACGGATAAGAACGGCTACCGTGGTGCCAGAGGGCAAGCGGTGTCATATGTCGAGGGTTAGAGCCGATCGGATAGCAAAGAGAAGGAGCTAGTGGAGTGGGGGGGGGGGGGGGGATCGTTGGTAGCCAAACAAACTTATAAGACCGATAGAAACATTAGGGTTAAGTTTGACTGCCTTCTCTTCTTTCGCTGTAGAGGATGACAGTGTCTGGAACGACGGCGGAGGGAGAAAGAGGGAAGGTGTGTAGGCGAGAGCTAATGATTAGAAGTTGATTGCATCGGTGCGTGAGTCTTAGTTATTGTCAGGCACTCCAGGTAACGTTGTTGTAATCAAACTAATGATAACTGGCAAACTAGGGAAACCTGTGAATTTCAAGGGTACGCACACTCTGTTTCTCTCTCTCTCTCTCTCGCTCACACACGTATACAAAATCCATTGTCTTCAGGGCGGGTATGCGCGAAACTCATGAAAGCATGTCCTGAGGGGAGGGATGTTCGGGCAATGGCGGCTTACCCACCTACTAGTAATTTGGCCGAGGGAGGTTTCAACAATTCGAATCAGCATCGCGACGCTGGCTCGTGTCGCGCGAAATTTTAGTCACGGGTCGATTCGAGCATTAGCGAACCGCGGCCAGTTGGCTAGGCTTTGATAATAATGTAGAATGCAGTAATGGCGGCGGTAAACCGTACAGCTATAGGAATGTGAAATACTCAATTCCACATAGTGATACAAGACAGACTATACATCTGACTATACAATATATATATATATACACACATAGAGGTTCGTGACTCCAAATAAATCGATGAACGATTGTTCCCTCAAGAATTTCTTTGGGATTCGTCGAATACGTCGACGTTAATCGCGTAGGACGAGTAGCTGCCGAGAGAAAAGAAAAATGTTCTGTGGAAGAATCGTCGAACGAAACAAGCGAGCAAATAATGAAATACTTGTATGACTCTCTGTATACACGTTAGTGGCGCTGTCCCGTGAGCGTAGATCTAGTCTGGTCTAAACCTGACCTAACTTTGGTTCCTCGAGCTAGCCTGAATGTACACGTTCCTATGGCGAGTAGACTACGAATGCAGGTATACGCGATAGAACGACCGCACGTCGATGCGGAAAGGGGTTTGGCTATAGTTCCTATGTTTAATTACTGCCCGATGGACAAACACGGCACAACGACGTCGAGCACGAAGACGACAAACAAACAGAGCGAATGGATGGAAAATAAAATGGTAATGAAAAAAGGACGAAAAATACAAAAAAGAGGATAAACTGTCGGAAAGAGAGAAAAGGTCGTCTTTATCTATCTGTCAATGATATACACGCATGACCGTTCTACATGCGTGCTCCCATTGACGATCGTTTCAACAATATGAAATTACCGGATACGTCGCATCCGCAAAATTTATCAGCGTCCTCGGACGTCGGTAAGTATTCCGTCGCAATCAAGTCGTTTCCTAGAATACGTTTAAGTTTTACTCGATATCCTGTAAAGGGTCCCCCTTTTTTTATAAAACTCGTTGAAACAGCTTCCTTTATCTCGTACGATTCTCCTTTCGAACCAAGGGCTACGCCATCATTGCACTGTCCCATGGTGATATACGTGTATGAGCAACGTGTGCGCGTTATCGTGGCTATTTTCCTGGGACATAAATATTTGCAGAATTATTCGCGCTATGTCGACCGAGCATATATATATGTACGTAACATGCAGCTCAACTGGATTTTCGATTTGATTCAGGGTAGCTGTAGTTCATATATATAACATATACGTATATATGTATATACAGGCTAGGCCAATACCGATTAGAAGCTTAAATATATCCGAAACTATTGGAGTTAGAGCAAAATTGTTCTAACGAAAGTAACACAGTATAAAGAGAATCATATGATTGTGTAATGATTTCATCGCGGCTGAAGGTTCTTGGGATATATGAAGGTCATCTTAATTTTTTTTTTTTTAAGATTGATATGTTTTCCATCTCACAGTATGATAGAGGCTCTTGAACCATGGTGCCCTAGATAATCTTATTGTCGCAGAACGGCTCTCGTACCTTGATAAGGAAAACACGTCAATATATTTAAAAAGAATTAAAATAACCTTCATTAATATCTCATAAGCACATTCACAGGCAATAAAATTGTTATCACCATACCATGATCCCCCAAATCCACGCCCGCCCCAAATATTATGTAACTTTTGTTGAAACAATATTTCACAAATGCTAATATTATCGAATATATTTCATGTGTCAATAGTTATTAACCCACCCCCTGTATATACCTATATAGTAGATTATATATACCGGAACATTATTCTGGATTCGAAGGACATAATTCGCTGGCAGTACGTGGCACGTAGAGAACCCTCAGGGTACGAGTTATACCTACCGATACGCCATTATATCCAGAGCAAGTACTTGCCATGTCCTGAAGGAAAACAGCGAATAAGTAATATCAATGTTGAAATAAACGAACTAGAACGGTATCAAGCAAGACGTGTCTCCTTGGTTTGGTTTCGCTTAGCAAGAATTCAGGTTATTTCAGGATGATTTTCAGCGATTTCACGATGATTTCCTCGGTGACTTCGAATGGAAATGCGTGGATTACTTCAAGAGCGAATTATCCCTCGGGACTCTCATCGCGACGACATTTATCGGCATAGGGGTTGGCCCAAGGGTATCAAGAGGAAGACGTGGGAGGAAAAGCTAGGAGGGAATCCAGGACAGTTAAAGAGCGAACAGGAGTGTGTGTGTGTGTGTGTGTGTGTGTGTGTGTGTGTGTGTCAGAGAGAGAGCGATGAATATAAGCAGAGATAGAGAACTTTCACAGTTAGTGGCTCTAACGAAAAGGGTCCAAGGGACTATAGGGAGTAGGAACCAGAGGCTAAGAAGACTAGTGTTGGGGATCGGGCTACGGGACTCTGTCCCGGCTTAGTTAGATCGCTCCGTTTTACTTAGGCTTTATACGAATTTTATCCGTTATCTCCCAGAAACCCTTTCTACCCCTCTCCATCTCCTCGCCATTAAGGGTACTCACGTATATACATCAACGTACAGATTTGTAGCTATAATGTATAATAATTACGTGGAAGGGACCCATGGTGGTCGTCGTCCATCGAGTCTTCTCGATAGTCGTGTAAATATAAGCGAGTTTCGTCTGGAACGTCGTGAGGTCCTCGAGAAACTCGACAGCGATCTCATAGTCAAATATTTGCCCATCGTCGCAGGAACCTGCCACTCCTTGCGCGCGACAACCTCAAGCATAGAAAATCCGCATCAGCCCCCGCTCGTATAAGAATTCATCGATTCCTTTCTCCCTCTTTTTCCCTCACTCACTCACTCACTGGCTCACTTACCTCTTCCTCTCTCTCTCTATCTCGCTCTCTCACTGTCGGGTTAGCTAAATGTCGTACTGTAATTCTCCACTCTAGCCGTTTACGCCAGAACCGGGAAATCTTCTTAAGGAATCGATAGCGTAAAGCGGTATACCCAGCTACAATCATAGCAGCCATCTTATGGGTACAGTCACTCCCTCTCCCCTCCCTAAGGGAACACTTCAGGAGGATAGGAGGACAGTTGAACGAGAAAACAGAGGAGATAGGCAGACGCGTATAACCCTCTGAATATAGAGTACGTGAGGAGGGAGAGGGAGTGCTTGGGTTTGGTAGATGGGGTACGCTTCTTACTGGAAAACTGGAAAGCAACGTTATACAGTCCGAGAGGCAGAGAGAGAGGACGTTTATTATTTACATGTAGCCTCGAGCATTTCCTGCCACCGAAACGAAATTTAGCGCTACTCGAGAATACGACGAGAAATTGTCCGCCTTCTCCGCGTACTCGAGATTCGTGCAAAAGGGTCTGCCGCCCGCACCAACCCATATACTTATCTCATCGTCGTATTCTCTTCTCTTCTCTTCTCTTCTCTTCTCTCTCTCTCTCTCTCTCTCTCTCTCTCTCTCTCTTGCTCAGACTCGTCTACGTGTGTTCTAGGCGTTTCGTTCGCTTCCCCGACTCGCACGGCTGTCTCGTTTATTTTATAAACACAGAAGTAATTCACGAGGAGACATAACGGACCACGGGGGTTGGTTACGGCGAAACGATACGAAACG